>JASMMZ010000010.1:3434766-3579169 GCA_038502455.1 Anisogramma anomala | reverse complement strand
AAAGAATCAAAGAATCAAAGAATCAAAGAATCAAAGAATCAAAGAATCAAAGAATCAAAGAATCAAAGAATCAAAGAATCAAAGAATCAAAGAATGAAAGAATAAATGAATAAATGAACAAATATTCAAATGAATATTTCAATAATTTATTATATGAATGAATTTTTGACCGATTGAAAATGAAAATGAAATGAATGAATGAATATGTAAACAAAAAATGATTAAATAAATAAATGTCGGTAAGGTCTGTAACTGTTCATGCGAATGTAAAGAGATGGAAGAGTAATCATAAGATTGATAGTATTGAAGATAGATAGTTTCAAGGGAGAAGAGGCATCCGGAGAGTGTACGCCTCAGGTGAGAGCTTATAAGCTTTTTCCTGGAGCGTGGAACTCTACCGTACACTTTACCAATGTCCCTTCTGGGCAGTGGCACACTATCATACACTTTGCAAGAGTGCAGCTTGTAGCGTGACACGTTATCTTACACTTTACAAGAGTGTATTTTGTAATGTGGTACGTTACCGTATACTTTATAAAAGTGCACCCTATAGTGTATGGGCGTACTAATTATAAGCATATATAATCATATCCATATAAGTTATCTTTTCTTCTTCGACGCGCTTCGTTTCCATAATCCAATAGTAATAGTATTTGTATAGTAATTCGCAAAATGTTCCAATAAGTGGTTTTGGTAATGATAGTAGTTGTATTGTAATTTATTCAAGTCCCCCATAAGTTTAAGTAAAGGTAATATTATAGTTGATAATGGCAGTAGTAAAGGTTTTGTAAAGTTGTTCGGAAAGGTTGTTAAGCCCTGTAAAGATATTTTTGTAAATTTGTAATAAACGGTATTACGTATGTTAGAGTAAATATGAAATGATATATCGTTATCGATTTAGGTTGAACTTTTTTATTTTCCTTTTAACGACGAACTTTTCCCTGTAAAGTAAATATTTTACTTGGTATTGGGGTTGAAACGCCTAAGCCACTCGTCTCCAATTATCCATTAAGGCAGCTCGTATAAGTTTATTACCGAACTAATATTATATTTTAACCACTTCATAAATAAATACACCACATAAATAGGCTTTAACGGCATTATTAAACGTGTTAGCGTAAACCTAAAGAGGGAACCATCTCCGCCACCCGCCGCTAACTTAACTCTAACAATTCCAGTTTTAGAAACATGTTATTAATCATAGCCTCTATTTTTGGCTCCCCCGTCACCGCCGCTAACTAAGTTTTTACCACTTTTTTTCCTTTTTTGTTGCCCGCCACCGACTAACCCTTCACCTTCCGTTTTTGTTTCCTCTTTTTCCTATCCCCTCCTTCCCCTATCTACTAAGAAAATAAACCAAAGACTCTAAAAGTTATTAGCCTTATTATTTTGTTGTAGATAAAAAACCCATTATTTGTAGCGATTCCTCGTTACCGTAAGCGTAATATTACCAAGTTATGGTATGGTTTGTATAACTCATCCCATCTTTCAATTTATACCATATTTATATTTTTTTAAACTAGGCCGAAGCGGCGGAACGCGTCCGCCGTCTCAAGTTACGAATCCCAAGGGCACGTCACTAGACATATTTGGCGCGTAACACGTTTAAAAGGCGCACCAAGATTCGTGTCCCGGCTCTGCTAATAAATACGCCTTACGTGCCTTACGTTACGTCTGTTGCCTCAGGTAAATCCATTAATAATTACCGTCAAAACGAGGGTTTCTCGGCCCATTATCACCGGTATAAACGAATTAATAGCGAATAAGCCCCCTTTCTGGTAGTTTTAAAGCCTTAAGCTAAGGCTTTATTACGCGAACGTCGTTTCTATGATAAATAGCTCACTCTTTCAATTCGTAATCCTTATCGAAAGCAATTATCATCCACTTTTTCAATACCTTATTCGAAGCGTTTCTAGAACATGGCCACTTTCGCAATACCAAAAATAAACCGAAGTTAATTAGTATTAAACGTTAACCGATAACCCAAATAGATGACAACTGATATTACCGCTTCACGGGTAGGAATAAGTATATACTACGTAAATGAATTCGACGAAGTTATCGCGTATCTTCGTAAGGAAAGTAAAGAGTTCCCGCGCCCCTTATTGAAGAGTATATAACCCAAGAAGTGGGGCTCTTTTCGCGGCGGCGACGCTGATAGTGGCGTTAATGGTGGTAGTAGCGGTGGCGCTAATAACGACGGTGATGACGGCGGCGATGGCGAAGACGGCGACGATAACGAGGACAAGGATGAGGATAAGGAAAAAAGAGAAGAAGACCTAGCCCCCTCCTCCTCCTCGCCTAACGTCAGCAACTAGCTGGCACTTCTTATATTTGCTGACTTTTTTGAATTTAGTCCAACTATTTATATAGTAATAAAATGGATTTTTAAAGAAAATCGTAATGTAAGTAATCAATGCTAAATGTAAATGATAAAAACATACCAATAAAATACAAATAATAATTATAAAAAGTGAAAATATATTGGAAAAGATCAAAGTAAGAAATACAAAAAGTGAAAATATATTAGATGCGGTGAAAATACTAAGTTGAAAAATTAACAACATATTGAAAGCAGTAGAAATAGTCTATTCAAAGGGGAAACAAGAAATGAAAACCGTAAAGAAAATAAATCGGATACGAAGTAGAACAATCTGGAGTTAAGTTATAAAACCTTTTCCGCAAAATTAACAAAGAAAGTGCTTATAGATACAAGCGCCTCCAATACTATTTTCGGGGCGTCTTTAGTCATTGCATCCGCCGGGTTCTAACTTCCGTCCATTTAACTCGTTCCCTTAATTTCGTAACGCTCGTACGACTCTCGTAAGGCTATAGTGTCGATTATAAGGCGTTTTTAGTTTGTAATGCCAAATTTGATGGGGTATTTCTTAAGTGAAAAGCAGTTAATATAAATCATTAGTAAAAGAGATTTAAGTTAAGGATTAAAATAATTATCTAAACCGTTATCGTTATAATAATACCAGAGTCAAATCTTTTAATTATACTCCAGATTTCAGATACTAAAACGTTCCGAATAACCCGTCTACATTTTATTAAGATTTAAATTATAACGTTTACATAACGCGTAAATTCGTTTCGAGTCGATATCTTGTTACCAAAAACAAGTATGAATTTTTGAACGAATTTCAATCGTTCTTATTCGCCAAGAATCTATTAGTAGAAATAGAAAGCTTTAAAATACGTATATCGAATAGTAACAATCGGAGGCCGCGTTTTAAATTACTAATTTACACTCGAAATGTTTATTAAACGCTTTAAATATATTATCTGTGGGTTTATTCAATATTACGCAATGACATAAAAGTTGAATAATGTTTCCGGTTGTATAACTAATACAACCGAAGCCCTACGAATAATTTAACATTTGTACTCATCGGATCGTTTTCTATCTATCAGGTCAATAAAGTCAACTTTATCAAATTATTCTATTTATATAAACCTTAAAATACCTTTCAAAAACATAATTATTATACCGTTAAAATCAATAAGGCGGATTCCCGCGAGATACACTATGGGTTTCGCTTTGAAGCCGACTTTTCAAAGTTTCTTTTCTTTCCTAACGAAAGACGACCTGTTACATAATATGAGAATGTATTCCGTTTACATTCCAATAAATACAAATCCTTTAAAACGTATAGCTAAAACCAATAAGTATAGGTCGAAGGTTGAGTTAGCTATTTTAAGGCGCTCGTTATAATGCCTGTGATAGGTATTATAATAGTATACTTCAACATGAACAAGGTTATAAAGTGGTTTTAGAATAAGTATAATCGTCCCGGGTAAACAATTCTTTTGCTGCTCTATGTGTATATATGTGTAAACAATTCGTTCGAAATTATTTTATCATTATATATAAATTTGTTTAATGTTTCGAAACTTAAAACAAAGGTCGTAATGAGGAAGTAAAGAGGCGATCAATACTAAAATCTAAGGATAATTCGCCCGTTGTTGGAATATCAGTCCAAGAATTTAAATTTAAGTTAACTATACTTACATTTGGTTGATTGTACTGACTGAAAATTGATTTTAGTTTGTGTGATTTGATTGGACTGACTGCAAGTGTAGTGCAATAGGTGCCCACTTCACAGTGAGGAGCAAGCAATAGCGTTTGGCTATACAAATTAGTATGTCCAACAGCTGGCAGTTTGCTAAACTTAGAACTTACATTTGAATCAAACCAATTTTAATGCAGCACTAGTTACTTCGACTAAAGTAATTCGAATCTACTACGTTGTAATAATAAAGGACTACTAACACTGATTTGTGCTTATTAGTTGAAGCAAGGATTAGCTAAGGAAAAGATAAAGTTACTTTCCTGTTGTTACGCTTTACTTAAGCAAATAAAAGGAGTCGTTTTGGCGAAGAGCCCTTAAAAGTTGTACAGTTATTCGCGGTAATGGGTAGAAAAATATTACAAGCTATATAGTTATTCTCGGAAGTTTATAAGTAGCGACGGTATAGATATTAAAAACATTAATAAATCTTAATTGATATTTTAAAGAAAATCATCGGGATTAGCCGTCCAAATGTCTTAAAGTTGTTAAGTTGGTAAACGGCGAAGTAAATACTATAAATAATATTACTACTATAGTTATTAATATTTCAAATTTCAAATTTCAAAAACGATTTAGTTCTACAACTTATAATAATTATTAATTTGGACAAAAAATTTACGACCTACCCTTTTACATTAATATTTCCCAATATATTTTCAAATTTTTGTTGCAATCGTTTCGAAACAAGGTTAAATTCTTATAATTACTTAGTTTGTTAAGAAGAAAGTAATCATAGATTTCGGCGTTATTTTTGAATGATACTACGAAGAAGTTTGGTTTACTAAATTGATGAAAGAATTTCCCCTTGACAGTTTAAGCAATTATATTAGCCGTTTCATTTTCGAATGAAACCTTATCGGATTCAACTAAAAATATGAGGCCTTCGACAATTTTTACTCATGATTTAACGAATAAATTCTAATGATTTGAACAATTACAGATGAACCAGTTAAAATCAGGATGCAAATTGAATTGGATAAACGAGGGGTTTACCTACTTTCGAAAAGATGGAAGAAAATTAATTTCGTGACTGTACTTTACGAATGCATTTCTGACGATTTTTTTCAATAAATCCTTGAATATATGGGTAAAGAGAAAAGGATTACCAGCGACAATATCTCTTAACGCCTTTACACGCGCTAGTAAATATCTGCTAATTTTTAGATAAGGTTTTGAAACAATTTCTTCCAAAATTGCGATTCAATGCTATTAGCCATGAAAAATTATTGATTCATACGCCGTAAGCTTTTCATATTTTAAATTAATTAAATAAGAATCTCGTCGAACTTTTTAAAATTGAAAAAGTATTGTCAAATTTGCCGTGGTGACCTCGAAGCATTTTTTTCCTTTACCCTATGATACGTTCAATTTCAATATTGAATTTATAAAACAAGCGAATTTGTACGCGAATTTATTATAGGTAAGATTACTGGCTTTTTCCTTTCAAACTCGATTACGGGGAACTATGATACCTACTAATATTAACCCTAGTATTGGTGGAAAAATTCAAAGTGTCCTTACAAATAGTAAATTACCTTTTCCATTCGAAATATTTCTATAATTGACACGCATTATACGGTAATTACCACGTTCGTCATCATTTAAGGAAAGAAATAGAAGTATAATAGTAAGACTTACAACTTGTTCGTCGTCAAGTGGCGCCTTTTTTCAATATTTGCTTTAGAATAAGAGTTAAATTACCAGGTTTTTATTCGTTATTTCCCAGTATTCTTACTATCTAAGCTGAGAATCATGACCTTCGGTATCTAACAAATTATGTTTTGTCGCGAAATTTACGATGTGTTTAAAAGTTGCTTTAAATTAGATTTTGAAATTATTAAGTATTAAATCGAAAACAATATTATTAAGAAATTTTGAATATTGAATTATATAGAACAACAAAGAATACAATAAAAGTTTTTAATTGTATATTTAATGGGTTGATATTTTGCCAACAAGCAATCGGGAATATGGGAGTAAGTAAAGGCATATTACTCTAATAGGTTAGGTAAATCGTTACGGATTATAAAAATTCGAATACGTTTTACAATTACTCAATGCTATTTTTAAAGGGTTTTTGAAACAGTTGTGTTTTTTTTACAACCGTAATAGTTTGAGTCCCGAGTTTAACTTGTATGTATCCCTGAATTCTAAAGTTTATCAACTATGAAAAAGACCGTTTCTACGCTTGTTATATCTACCATAAGTACGGAAGGCCCGGCTTTTACAATTAATAGAAAGCCCGGCCCTGGAAACGTTACCACTAAGCCATATATGGAAAAGGGTATTTCTTTTCATGAAGAATTTCAAATGGACTACGTAATTTACTTGAAAGAACAAAAAATGTCGGATTGGAAGCAAATTCAGTTGCTTGTGAATTTATTACATTTCGACTAAACGTTATAAATACTAAATATGTTGGAATAGCAGTCAAATGCACTACAGTCAAGTCAATTTTACTTGTAGTAAAGTTAATTTTACGTACTGAAAATTGACTGTAGTTTTTGGGATTGCACTGAAAGTGTAGTGCAGTAGGTACCCACTTAAAAGTAGAGCATAGGCAAAAGCGTTCGGCCATACAAATTAGTGTACAGACCGACTAGCAGTCTGCCAAACTTAGAACTTACGCACAACAATCAACAATATCAACACAACACTAGTTACTTCAACCACAGTGATTCGAATCGACTACATTGCAACGATAAAGGCCTACCAATACTAATCAGTGCTTATTAGGTTAAGCATAGATTAGCTAAGTAGAAGAAGAAGTTGCTTTTTGGTTACGCTTTATTCGGCAAGGTACAGGAAAGGTTTTTGCGAAGTGCCCCTATAGTATTATATCGTCTTCGCGGCAGTACGTAGGAAAGGCTTTTGGATTGTGTCATCTTCGCGGTAATTTAGAAGTAAGCGACGGTATCATTACTTGAAAACACTAAGAAATCTTCATTGATTCTTTTTGAAAACGTTGAAATTGACTGTCAGAAGTCTCAAAGTTCGGCAAGTTGGCAAACAGTTAAGTTAGTACTACTACGAGTGCTAGTTCCGTAAGAAAAACAACGAAGTCCCTACGCCAAACAACAAACAATCTCCACCACTAATAAAGACCTTCGACTTTACTCTTTACACCAAATTTTACCCTACTTTACTTTTTTTTCACTCCTTAAGTCACATCAATCGTCAAGTTCACTGCTTGGAGCGAGACATACGAGGAATCACTAAATCGCGCTAAGAAAGCCACATCGCGCGACTTTACGTTAAATCGACAAGTTTACACGCCCCGAATCGCCAAGTTTTCACGCCCAAAATCACCAAGTCTCTCACCATATACGCCCTATACGTTTTATATAAGCCGAAAAACTAAAATATCTACCGCAAGTGTTCACTTTAAAGTTATCACCAACCTCGAACAATAGAAGGTAATTAAAGACCTTGGAAACATCTTTGAAAAGTACTACGATGAGGAGTTCTAGTATACCGAAGCTACTGAATACTTGATCTCAAAACACTTAACCAACGCAATCGGCTAATTTATTTTCGATATAAACACCACTAGAACCAGCCGTGCACTTATAGCTTTCGACGATTTTTAAGAATGGTTTCAAGATTAGAGTTTAAATATATAGAAGAACGCGGAAAATAAGGCAAAAATAAGACTAAGGCTTAACCTGTTGGATCGAGAAATCGAATTCCTTGCGAAAAAAGGGAAAGAAGTTAGCCTAGCTAAACCATTTTACGAATGAGCTACGGATAAAGACCCTTAATGGATCTTAGTTACGTTCAAAGAGGTTACTGGCGATAATAACCCTTAATGCATATATATATGTTCGCAAGAACCTTCTCAAACTTAAATAAGTAGACGTAAAAAATCAGTCTATTCACACCTCGCAAGCCCCCAGATATATTAGTCTATTAAGAAACAGCCTCACCGAACCCCTTAACACTAAGAAGATTATCGTCAAACTCTTCGCAACGGAAATCCTTAGGCCCACTTCCTCATGCTTTTCAGTACATCCAGTTTCAGTAGCTAAATCAAGAAAGGACCAGCTTTACACACGAGCTTACTATGGGTACGACTACTAGCTTTTTCTCTCCAAATTCGGCCAAAAGTTACTATTCAGCCTACCAAAACCAATATCAACCTTAATCCTTCCCCCAGATAGGAGATATAAAGGGTCCATACGACTAATACAATACACTTCCCTTTCGACGCGCCCCTATAAAAAATATGGACTATCCTACAATCACTACGCTCGTTAAGATTTAGGGAGAAAAAGAAAAGTATAACGGTAAGCCATATAACCTTTTCTATATTAAGTTACAACCATTTTTTAACATCTACCAACAAATGAAAGTTAAATTTCCAGGTTTTTACTCGTTGTTCCCTAATATCCTTACCGGGTAAGCCGAAGATTATTATCTTCGGTATTTGAAGAATTATACCTCCTTCCAAAAAATCTACGATAATATAAAGGGTTCCTTCAAACACGATAATAACCTTACCTAATTCCATATAGATTAAAATATTATTAAGTGGTCTTATATATTGGATTATAAAAAAGAGTCGTAGAGTAAAATAAGTCTTTTATATCAGATACTTGACAGGTTAATGCTTTGCTAATAAGCAATGGGAAACGTAGGAGCTAGCGAAGGAACCTTACGCTAACAGGTCCGGTAAATGGTTACAGGCCATAAAAAATTTGAATACGCTCTTCAATACCCTGATGTTACTGGTAAAGGGTTTTTTTTGTTAAACTTTGTTCCTCATTAGCAATCATGACAACTCGAGTCTTCGGATCAATAAATATGTACTCTTAGGCCCCGGAATTTATTAACGAAAACAAAAAACCTTCCAATTCGTACTATATAATCGACGGTATGAAAGGCCTAGTTAGTACGGTTAACGGAAGACCCGGACCCCTACCTATGGAAAAGGGTATTCATCTTCCTTAAGGTTTTTAAGTCGGCTAAGTAAGTTTAACTTACAAATTAAGAAATGTTGGATTTACGGCAAATAGGGCTGCTGGTTAACACGTTACACTGCCGCCGAACGTAACTCAAAACAGGTTATGTACCATACGTAATACTCCTCTTCCTCTAAATAGGATTATATAAAGCGTGTGATACAATTTGAAAGGAGCGAAGTTATAAAGAAGGAAAATAAGCCGAAGTTTATCGGCTGACACAAAGATATTAGCATTAACACCGGTACAGTCTCGAAAGCAACGTAATAACTGGCCGATTATGCCTTTCTATATCACTTTATAGGTAAAAACCATAACCACAGTTACGATGATAAAGACCTTGGATTTCCACACCTCTTTACTATTACAAACCGTTACGCAAAACAAATATTTTAGGGGATTATACCAAACACAGGGGTAATAAGTAAATTTAAAAAAGGCTATTCGTAATATATGACATTACGAAGAGATACTGATATTGCTACTAAAATTGACTACGCGGATATTGGCATGGCCAAAGTTAGCTTTAGCCTTGGAAAAAAGCTATTTCTATTAGGATCGACAACAGTTAAAACTGTTATTGGCCCTATTGTTTTCCATATCCTCAATTCCCCTATACCTTTTTTTCTTTTGCCTAAAAGATATTGAAAACCTAAAAGTTAACGTTAACGTTCAGATTAACGAAAAAATACAAGTTAAGGTCGGTAAAAGGTTTCTATTTAACTTTAAGTAGGAGTATCTTTAGTTTTATCTTTAAGGACTAAAGTTAATAGTGTTAAACTTAACGAAGGCAACCCTTCGTCAATTATTTCATAGGTTTCATTAACTGGCATCTCATAAGATTTATAAGGTTTTAAAAGTAACTAGTTACGAAGATATAAACTTATCAGTACTAAAAGTAGTAAAACACCTATATTATCACTGCTAAATACACTTCTAAGCCCCGTCAAAATTTAAGTTTAAGTTTAAAAAAGATCGAAACTTTAACTCGAAAGTCTTTATAAACGTATTTTACCTAAACAGTGAGCTAATACTACACGTTATGGATTACGTTACGGCTTTTCACGACGTTAATTTCCTTAGAACGATTACGGCGAAGGAAACATGAAAGACATTATGTACTTGGTAAATTAATATGTATCTAGTCTGATCAAACGTTCTAATTTACGATACCAGTACCAACTTTATGATGATAAACTTTCAAGTAAATGTAAAGTTAATAGGGATTTAATGTAAATAGGCACTTATAAAAGTTTACTAAGGTATAAGTAAAGTCGAAAGGGCATACACTCTTTTACGAAAGTCCTACAATATATTTAAACTGTGAATTGAAAGTTTTAGAAAATGAAAGGCACGCTTTTAAATAACGGTGAAAGGTCTTAACGATATTAATAGCGCTAACAGACTTATACTAACTTTACTATTTTTTAGGATTTACCCTTATATAATAGTTAAGTTGTCATCCCTAATAAGCATTTAGAAACTTTTTATGACATATGGCAAAGCCATAAAGAAACTAAGGAAAGAATTGACACACCTCTAGATGAATAATACTTTAATACTAGAAACTGACCGTTAATAACAAACTTATGTTTACTCCCTCTTCAAAGTAAAGTTCTTACATAGAGCGAGCTAGGCAAATGGGATAAGATGTATAAGAATTTAAGTATCATTAACTTAAACGCGGTAATTAAAACTGTTAACGGCCTTGTAACTTTTCGAGTTATATAGTTAAGCCGTGCCGAAAACTTATCAAGTCTGAAAAATATCCTAACGTCGATAACCTCTGAGTCGAACGGATTAGTTAGTATAACCCTCCTAAGTCGACTGTTAATAAGCCAATGAAAGGTCAACGGCGTGGACAACTATCCAAGAGGAGGATATATACTAAAAAATAGGACGGTGATAGGAACTATAGGCCTGTCAGGGTGTATATAATGGTATAGGTGTATAAAAAAGACAATTTTAACGGAAAACTTACCCTTAAGTTACGTTCTGAAGGAATTATTAACATACCGAGTAAAACTTTTAAGACAAATAACTAAGTGGAAATTAACGGCTTTTTGTTATGGGGGGTTATATAGTTTGTACCGTTAACGTAATTTAAAAGATAAAACTTTACTATATCTAAGTTGAAGATAGTTTACGAGGTTAAAGATAAAACTACGGACCGCTCGTACGAAAAATCACGGTTACTCGCCTAAAAATACGGCGATAAAGGTAAGGACTAGATCATTATTTAATCGTTTATTATCTAGAAAATTAGCTAGCGTTGAATTATCGCTATCACCATTAGTTTAACTATTGGTATAAAGGGTTAATTAATACTTAATAGCCGGGATATTAAGTAAGCGTACACGTAATCCGTTACCGATTTTCAACGGATTATAATATTAGAATTATAAAAAAAGCTGAGGGATAAGTTTCCGACCGGTACGGTAATACATTGTATTAAACCATTGTACGGGTTGGTCGAAGTAAGCGTTTATTAACTCCTAACGTATCAAGCATATTTTAAAAACAAACAAAGTACAAAAACTTTAACATTTAACCAGTGTTTCTTAATTATTAAGGGCAAGGACTTTAACATCGTAAGTATATAAATTAACAATATTCTTTTTTTCCGACGATATTAGGTTTGTAATGGCAAAATAGCGTGTTATCAAAAAGTTAGGCCTTTATAAGTGTCATTTAGTAGACACTTTAGCCGAAAACATACAACTTAACTCTAACTAGTCGTTACTCCGTATTTATAATATTGAAGTTAAAAGCGGAACTTACATTAGCCTATGTCAAAAGGAGTAAACTATGAGCCTAATAATTATCGACAAGACTAACAAAGTAAGGGTATAAAAATATCTGGAATGAAGGGCATGTATGGCTTATATTACTACGTCATATTAATTGAAGGTATTATACAACCTGTTTATTACGGTATAAGCATAAGACTTGTAAAAAAAAAACTTTAATAAGTTAAATAAACGGATTAAGTGGTAAATGGATTATGTGGAAAAATGAATTAACATAATCTTTGTGAATTTAATGAAGGCGAAGATGATAATCTTCGCCAACGGGTAATTTACCAATAATACTAACTTTATATTGTAAATCGGCTTCTTGATAATATTCGTTAATGAGGATAAGTTTTAAGGGAAATTTAAAATTACTAGAAACCTTATAGACTGAATATTTGTTAAGTGTAAACGCGGAACCAGAAATGTATTAGCTTCGGAAGCCTACGGCATAATGGTAGACTTTGACATCGGTATGGTGATTAACGGTATATTAAGGATTATTACCAAATAACTGGGTTTGCTACCGATACCTGTAATAGTGTATAGCGATTCCCGGAACCTATACGAATGCCTATTAAAACTAGGCACGACTAATCAAAAACATTAAGTAATAAACGTAATGGTGTTAAGAGAGGTATACGAAGCCCGGGAAATTAATAAGTTCTGGTAGATTAACAGCAAAGATAACCCTACCGATTTTATAACTAAAGTTAGGTTTAATAACGCCCTGGGAAGGTTTGCGAATAGTAATAAGTTAACCATACGAATTAAGGGATACGTGGACCGCCCGGCACGTAATGCGAAGAAACAGGCTGGCAAATTGAAAAACCGCCAAAGTAGTGGTAGCGATAACAGTAATTCAAACTACTGGCAAAAGGTACGTAAATGGTTGTTTACCTGATTTGTACCAGTTTTTGGCGAAAGATCTCTGTATGGGATTTGAGGAACGGAGACCTCGGAGGACTGTAATAAAAGGGCTACGAAGGGCCGTAATTGAGGTCGATTTTAGTACAGATTAATCAGAATTGACAGGGGTTTAGCTTATGGATTGAAAAGAGATCTCAGAGGTTACTACCAATTGATGGCAGGCTACGCTGGCGTACAGACACAAAACAAAAAGCCGCCAGTATTGGAATAGCAGTCAAATGCAATACAGTCAATTCAACTTCACTTGTAGTAAAGTTGAATGTAAGTACTGCAAATTGACTGTAGTTTGTGGGATTGCATTGCAAGTTCAGTGCATTAGGTGCCCACTTCAAAGTGGGGTACAAGCCAAAGCGTTTGGCCATATAAATTAGTGTGTAGACCGGCTAGCGGTCTGCCAAACTTAGAACTTATATACACCAATCAACAATATCAACGCAGCAGCAGTTACTTCGACCACAGTGATTCAAATCGACAACGTTGCAACGATAAAAGCCTACCAACAAAATGTTAAATTACTATAAATAACCCTTTACCTTCGAGGAAAATTACTTTAATTATATTGTAAACTTTGAAAAAAAAAATTGGTTAAGAGAAGGAAAACAAAACTAAAGTAATTGGTTAGTACGAAGATATTCGAAGCGGTTTGAAAGTAATGTAATAACTTATCGACTACATTTTACTATACCATTTTACGGGTAAAGATCCTTATCACCGCTATAATAAAGAAGATCCTGGACCTAAGTACCTATTAAACATTTGCGAATATTACGCGGAATAGATCTTTCAAGTTATTATGATAAATACTAGAGCAGAAAAGTATTTAACAGGAGGTTATTCATAATTCGTTGCGTTACAAATGAATATTAATACTGTTATGGAAATTAACTATACAGATACCAGTAAAGAATAAATTAGCTTTAGTTTAGGAAAAGAGCTATCTTTACTAAAATCGTCGACTGTTACTACTAGCGTTAGCCCTATTATTCTCCACAATTTAGAATTCCTTACCCCTTTTAGTATTTGCCTTCAATATATAAAAACCCTCAGCGTTAACTTTAACGTTTAAATGAATAAATTGATTGAAATCGAGGGCGGTAAGAGGTTTTTACTTAGCCTTAAGTGGAAATATCTTTGGTTTCTTCTTTAAAGGCTCAGGATAGTGGTATCAAATCTGACGGAGTCAAAAATTCGTCAATTACATCGTAGGTTTCATTAACCGGTAACTAATGGACTTTAAAAGGTCTGAGAAGCGGTTAGTCATGAAACTGTAGACTTGTCGGCGTTAAAGATAATTCAACGGCTTTATTATTACTGCCGAACATATTCTCAAACCCCCATAAGGTTTAAATTTACATTAAAGGAAAATTAGCATTTCAATTTCAAGGTTTATATAAACGTGTTTTATTATAACTTAAAATAAGTATTTACATCATTAATCTCCTTACAGCTTTTTATGGCACCAAATTACTAGAAACTATTGCAACGAAAAAAACATTAGATTTATTACGTACTTGATAGATTAATACGTACCTGAGATTATTAGACATACAAGTTTTAAAAGCTAATATTAGGTTTGTTACAATAAAATCTTAAAATAAAGTTTGATTGATAGGGTTTAATTATAAATAGGTTTTCGTCAGGTTTACTTAGATATCGGTAAGGTTGAAAGGGTTTACATTTTTTCATCAAAAATTTACGATATCTTTATCCCAAAAACCAAAGCTTTATAAATTCAAAAGCACATATTTAAATAAAAGTAAAAGGCTTCAACGATAGTATTAGACTTATCAGCTTTGTATTGACTTCATTGGTATTTTGAGACTTATTTATGTATAACGACTAAATAGTTATTATCTGTTGGAACATTATTGACTGCTATTTCTAGCAAGTCAATTGCAGTACAGTCTGTCAACTTTACTTACAGTAAAGTTGACTGTACTGACTGCAAGTCAGTTGATTATAGAGTGCCCGATTCGGTCTAGGACACGGGCCTAGCAACTGGCCATACAAATTACAGTGCAGACTGGCTAGCGGTCTGCCAAACCTAGAACAATACATTAACCATCTGACCACACAATACTACTGTTACTTCGAAGACCAATCGAATCGACAACGTTGCAAAGTCTAAGGCCTACCAACATTATTGTTGAATATACAGAAACGCGTTGTAATATATATTAAAGTTTTCAAGGAACCGAGGAAGTAATCGTTACACTATTAGGTTAACAACGCCTTTAACACCAAGAATAGATTATCGACAATGAACGCGCTGTTTCTGTTTCTTTAAAGTACAGTTTTTACGTGGCGAAAGTCATATAAATGGTATAATCTGTATATTATTTGAAGTATTATTGATCTAAACGTGGTGATTAAACTTATTAACGCTTTTATTACTTTTTGGATTATATAAGTTTAGTCGTATAAAAGACATATTAAGTTTCATAAATATTTTAATTTCGATAAATTTCGAGTTAGCCGAATCAGCTAATATAATCCATCCGAGCCGATTGTTTACAAGTTAAAAGAAAGTCGATAGCGTGAAAAACAACCTAAAAGGAGAGTATAAACTAAAGAGGAGACGGAAACGAGGAGTATAGACCTAAAAGAGTATACATAACGAGGTGGATATCTTAAAAGGAGAATTCTAATGGAAAACTTACCCTTGAATTATTTATGAAAAATATTATTAATATACCGGGTATACCTTTTAAAATCATAATGTGGAAATCAACGGCCTTTTTATGCGAGTGAGTTTTTAATTCGTACCTTGAATGTAATTAAGAAGCTATAATGCTAATATCTTTGGTCGAGGATAGTTTACGAAGTGAAAGGTTTTACCACGAGCTAGCTATACAAAAATTTACATTATATCGCTTAAAGATACAATAATCAAAGTAATGATTAGATTTTTACTCAATAGCCTATAATTCAGGGAACTAGCCAGAGTTTGATCGTTGTAACTGTTATTAATTTTATTATTGGCATAAATGGTTAGTTTATATTCAATAACTAAGATATAACGTGAATTTATTCGTAATTCGCTACCGACTTTTAGCGGATTGTATTACTATAATTTCCGAAAGAATAAAGGGATGGATTTCCAGATGGTACGGTAATACGTTATATGAAGCCTTCATATGGATTCGCAGAAATAGGCGTTCATTAGTTGTTAACGTATTTAACGCAATTCAAAAACCGATTGGATATGTATATTTTGAAGTTCAACATGCAAATACTAATCCCGGAGGGTAAATACTTGAATATGATGGGTATAAAGACTGACGATATCCTTTTCCTTGAAAATACTAGTTTTGTAACAGCTAAATAATATGTTATCGAAAGATTAGGATTTTAAAAGTGTAAACCAATCGAAACGTGAGTTAAAGGTACATAACTTAATTTCATAAATATTCAATACTTATTTATAGTGTTTAGGTTGAAAATCATAACGGCACGTATATTAGTTTACGTTCAAAAGATGAAGTTATGAATTTAACGAGTATCGATGAGGCCTACAAGGTAAGATTACGGGGATATATAAAACAGAAGGCCCGTACGGCTTACATTTCTATATTATGATAACCGGAGATATTGTACGACCTATTTGTTATGATAGATGTATAAAATCTAATAAACGAAAAATTTGATAAGTTGAAAAAGATATAGAAATAACTGGATGATATAAGAGAAGGTATTAATATGATTTCGGTAAAATTTTCAAAATCGAAGTCAACAATTCTTATGAACATGTTATTTATTAATAATATTGATTCTATATGGTAAATTGAGGTTTTTGAATATTAGGAAACATGAAAACACTTAAAGGGCAGTTTTCAATTGCTGGAAATTTAGTATACTTCGCATTGGTTCAATGTAAATATATGATACGAAGTGTATTAATTTTAGAATTTCACGATATAATGGTAAGATTTAATATAGGTATGGTAACTAATGACACATTACGGATTATTACTAAATATTTGGGATTGCGTTCGATACCTGTAATGGTATATACAAATTTCCGAGGATTTTACGAGTGCATATTAAAGTTAGGTATGATTAATAAGGAATGTTTAATAGTATACGTAATAGATTTAAAGAAGGTATACTAAATCCGGGAATTCGATAAATTCCGTTTTATTGACGGCAAAAATCATTCCGTTAATTCTATCATCAAAGCTTTACTTAATGGCGCCTTCAAACTATTTATGGATAGTAATACATTAACTATGCAAATTGAGGGCTACGCAAACCACCTGGTATGTTATTTAGAGAAATATAGATACTATGGTAAATTTAAAAACTGTTGGGGTAGTGATATTAACAGTAATAGTAGTAATGGTAGTGATGGTAATGTTAGTAGGTTGAATTACTAGTAAAAGGTATGTAAGTATTTGAATACGCAATATATATATGTTTGCGGCGAAAGACCTATATATGGGAGTTGAGGAACGGAGAGCTTAAAGGTGTGGAACAAAAGGGCCTAAAAGGGCCGTAATTAATATTAATTTCAGTGTAAATTTATGGGAAATAATAAGGGTTTGGTTTGTTGATTGAGAAGGAACTTTAGAGGTTGCTACTAATTGGTAGTAGGCTACGCTGACATGTAAGAGCAAAACAAAAAGCTGCCAGTATTGTATTATCAGTAATATACCGTATAGTTCAGTTAATTATACTTATAATTGATTGTACTGATTGAAAATAGACTGTAGTTCGTGGTATTCAACTGGATTGATTGCAAGTGCAATATAGTTGATGCCCAATTTAAATTGGAGCACAGGCCGTAGCGTTTACCCATACAAATTATTGGGCAGACCAGCTAGTGGTATGCTAAACTTAGAAATTATATCTCAATTAGAACCAATTTAAATGCAGAACTAGTAAATTTGACCACAGTGATTCGAAACGACTATATTGCAACGATAAAGGCCTACCAACACCCGTCATGAAATAAGCGATTAGGCTATAATATTTTCTTTTCTTAGCATTATCGTACCCCATAATATAAAGAGGCTCTTTGTTTAGAGCCTGCCAATCTTATCTTTACCTCGTAAACCAAATGTGTGGGAAGGATTTTGTAGTTGTTTTTGGAAGTAAGGTTGAATCTTTTAAAGTAAAAGACACCCTATTTAATCAATACGGAGATTTGCATATAGTTTAACTCCTTAAAAAGGTTGCCCAGAGGTATCATAACGCTTTCACGACGTAATTTCATATTTAACTTACGGTTCGTCGTTTCCTTTTACGTGATTAAAAATCACGAGAAAAAGGCCTTCAAGCGTTTTTCGTTCTTTAAATCCAAAAGATAACTTAAGAGGCTTGCTTCCGGTTCCGCTTATATAAAGTAGGCGTTTTCGTAAAGTAGCGGAGGTTACAAAGGGGTATATAAAGGGTACGTAGATTTCGGGGAAGGTTTGCTTCGGTTATTATAGGAGTAACTTTATTGGTTCCACTCTTTTGATTATGGTTTCGGGGCTTTATTATTCACATTATCTTTATTATACTTACGTACAATCGTTAAACGAAATAAAGTTTTACCGTTCAATAAGTCTATAAGTATATTGAGTCCCTTAAACCTGTCAATTCTCTAAGAGCTAATCCATCTATCTTTCGTTTTTCAATCCAGGAATTAAAATTGTAATAGTACGTTTGAAACGCTAATTTCACGAGGGCTGTTTTGTATTACATAGCTTTAAAATGTAATTTCTATCCGGAAAAAAAAGATAAAATTGCTATAGCCTTCGCTCAATCATTTTCTCTTTATACCGTTACTAGTAATGGTACGGAATCTGTGTAAACTTTAGTGTAAGTGTTAAAAATCACAAGTGTTAAAATCAGATTACTCGATCAACAAATGTTGTTTACGGGCGCTTACTATCATTTAAAAGACTAATTCTTCAGTATTCATATCTTCTGACTCCGTAAATAATATCGTATACGTATTTTTAGACTATTAGTAGTATTACTCGTATTTCCTGATTCTCTAAGGCAAATTGACCGATATTTACCTACACTTATTTCCGGTAATATTGACTTTGATTCTCTATTCAATGTAGTCAAAAACTATACTTAATTTATAGTTTATTCAATTCAGAAACCCAAAATAGACGTTTATTTAATAATTAACTAAGATGTCCCAATAATTTGTAACGAAAACGCTTCTCGTAAATTTCGCCGCTTAGAATAATATTACTACGTCAACGACGTGTAAAACAAGCTAACCGTCAAAATACATTATATATATATATAATAACATCGTAATAAAGTTGAAGTCGTTTTAAAAGCCGAAATTAAACCGTCGGAAAGCCTCTAAGTGTAACTGGTATTATAACAGAAATTTTCAATAGTTCTTAAGTTTTCTTTTCCTATATTCATATGGCCTACTTTATAAAGAAACCGTAAAACCCGATTTTAAACAAGGTACTCAAATAGTTGGTATAATATTCGTTATTCTAGTTATGTTAGGTAGATAGATTTAATTGTAAGTGCCTTTAAAAAAAACCCATAGGTATCTAAACTTTAAACGGAGCGATGCGTATATACTATCCAAAACGCGGAAGAGTTCATTGTTCGTATTTAGAGCCTTTATTCCGAATTTATTTATATTAATTATTAATTACCGAAATAGTGGATTAAAGTTCATCATGTAAAATTTGACTGAGTCGAAATATATATTTAGATCGATTTTACCAAGTAATAAAGTTTTAATTTTATTAAATAAACCTTTTCGGTATTTTTCTATTAGATCTAATTTTAACTTGAAAAACTTTTTCGCGAAAACTTCGAATTATCGTTTTCCAACGGTCGAAATTTTACTACGCCAGTATGTGGTATAATACCCTAAAACCGGTTGATATGCCTATCAAATCATGTAAACTACGATGCTATATAGGCGTTTAACACTTCGTTTTTGTTATTCAGGCTTATATTATATAGAAATAAAGTAGTTTACCAACTTGTAAATACTTGTTTACCCGTTTTTTTTTTTTTTTTGGATTATCACGTAGGTTTCGCCTTTCTCCGAATCGTTATCTCTGAAGGTATACTTTTAAGGTTAAACTTTATAATTATCTTTTACGCCTTCTTAATCGGCTAAATACATTACAAAATTGACTTTAGTCTAGTATTTCAATAGTTAATTAGCTTCAAATTATCGTTTTAACCGGATCTATTCGTATACCAAATAATCAATCGACTAATAGCCGGTCTTATTATTCATAATATTACGTTTTTAAACACTTGTAAAACTTTGTATACTATTATATAATTATAGTAGTATACGTTGTAGACTTCGTACTTGATTATCAGGGTGCCCCCGCTAATAACCGCTTTATCTTCAATTTCTGGGGTTACCCCTTTATCATTTGACGTCTTCATAGTTGTATTAAGGGTTAATTTATTCCTGATATTTTATATATACTTTCAATGGTCGGTTTAAAACTTAATGAATCATTTCGATAAGGTTTGCTTTCATAATTCACAAGCTTCTTTTTTAACCTTTCAGATTATAAATGCTAATCTGAAGCTCGCCTATCGAAGTATCAACGTTTTCCACAACGTTCTAAAGCTTATAAAAAAGCTTCCAAGTTCTATTCAAGTTTAAACAACGTAAAGTCAAAATTTATGTTTCTATAATACGAGTTCATAACTATTTTGATAAACAGTTTATCACCTGTATATTTTGATCAAAAAGCCGTCTAATACTTTTCACACTTAGCTAACCGAGCGGTAAATACGTCTTATGAGGGTTTATCGTTATTTTTACATTAGTTTGTAACGAATTCCAAAAGAATACCCATCTTATCACTATCAGAAACTTGATAATTAATCTCCATATCGAAATACATCTTCAGGAAATTATAACATTCCGTAAATATATTCAGTAACGTCAAGTAATATATATAGTACGCATTGTCTTACCTAGTTGATATACCAGGAAAAATGTCACGAAATTGAAAAGTTTTAATGTCTAATCTTTCAAATATATTCAATTTAATATTACACGCATTTCATTATCGAAAACGTCATAGGGTTCGCTATTATAATTTTCGTCCTTATCAGATAGCCTGGCAAAATTCGTAAGTTTGGTAAAGTCTATGTTATGAATTGGGAATAGATATGATAAAAGATCGCAGTAAGGGTTGTGGTTTATAAGTATCAAGCGGTAAGACTAGTATTATGATTTAACGTCGCTTACGTTTCCGCAGGGAACACTGTCTTCTCTATGTGGGGAGCTTTTACTATAATCGTCAATGTCGTTGAATACATTTGGAAAGTCGTATGGTTCTTGTGTTTTATTCAATACGCGTGTTAGGGTAGGTATATATTAAACCCGCATGGCGGATAATATCTGTGGTCATTCCTCCTTTTTTTCGAACTTCATATACCTTTCGTAGGTTGCGGTCATTTTTTCGAAAGGTCTTCTACTCTACGTACGTAAAGTGTCTTCACGGTACTGTTTATTCCGCCTCTATTTAATAATCTGTTACTTATATTCCTTCATATAACTTCCTTTTATAAAGTTTGTTTGCCATACATCCTTGTATTTTTAGTCAGGCTAAACACTAAGCCGGGCTGTGTTAAATAGGGATTTCGTAAGTCGTCCATTTTTTACACCTTAAAATATTGATGCCTCCGTATTATAACTGTGCATTTAATACTTTGTAAATCGAGTTATACACCATATACAATATGCTTATCGTGGAAATTGAAAATATTTTACGAGAAAAATCCAATATACTAAGCTCTTGGGTCTTTTCCTCTCAATAGCAAAAAATGACGATTTTAATATACGTATATATGTTATGAGGATCCAAGTTCTTAACCGGCGTATCGATGATATAATCCATTAATTTTAGGTTCATATATTATGAAACGCACCTTTGTAATGCTATGTACTGGAGAAAAAGGACAATATATCCACTGACTTTATTCGGGCTTATTTTAAGTAAAGTCACTGAAAGGAAGCTATAGTAAGTAAAGGGCTAGTATAAATGTGATACAGAAATGGAGTTCCATAAACGCTTGCAATTATGTATTTGAATGGTATTCAGAAATACAACAGTAAATAAAAGCGTAAAATACGTAGATGAAATATTCATGAAATTTATCAGGGCTTTGGAGATAAATCTATAAACGTTTATTAACTTAAATCAAATACAAATAAGACTTAACTACAAACTATTTAGGGGTTTTAAACTAACCGTTTAAAGCTTATAAACATAACATTAGCAAAATAACTTGTGAGACTAAAAATCGCAAATAATGACCAAAATACGTAATATAATATAGGGCGAACAGGGGAGGTAAACTGGGAAAAGGGTACGGTATATAAGGGTTAGAATCAAATTTAAAGGCGAGTTAAAATGGTGTGACAAAAGCTTCCAATATTATTTTTAGCGTTCGCTAAATGTGCTGAAACGCTTTAAAAGGTATTTTAGGCGCTGGGAGTCTGCTTGGTAATCGTTTCAGATATTGTTTTCAGGACGTTGAGAAATTGTAAAAGCGCTTAAAAAGTGGTTTTAATTGTTTACGAAGTATGTTTAAGCAATTTGGATATTACGTTTTGGTCGGATAAGTTCTAATGAAGCGGTCCAAAATTTAATTAATTACGTAACAGATACGTCATAGGAAGCTTTACAAAAAGTGTCCGAATACGCTTAAAGCGTTAAACGAATTAATAATAACGTAACGGAATATTTTGTAAATAAGGCACTAACCGAATGAATAATACCATACTAAAGTTATCCTTTTTGAAGTTACTCCCCTTTATAGTTTTTTCACACTTCTGTATATTTTTAATAGAATGTATATTAAAATATTAACAATTTGGATAGTTACAATATTCCGTTTTAAGTATTTAACTTAGATTCATTTTTTTTCCCTTAAGCTATTTATACTTGATCGAGTCGACCACTATTTGTATAGGTTAGAATTTCACCTATTGATATAAAAGTAAAGAGAAAAAAAAGTAATCGAAAGATTGATAATATTAAAGATGAATAGTTCGAAGGGAGAACAGGTATCCGTAGAATACATGCTTTTACTGAAAGCTTATAAGTTTTTTCCCGGAACGTGGTACTTTATCATACACTTAGCCAATATTCCTTCTGGGTAGTGGTATGCTATCATGTGCATTGCAAAAGTGTACCTTGTAGCATAACACATTATCGTATAATTTGCAAGACTTTATCTTGAATCGTGCCACGTTACCGTACACTATGGAAGAGTGTATTCTGAAGAGTGCCTACTTATTACTTATGAGGATATATAACCATATCAACAATAAACAAACAAACAAATAAACAAACAAATGAACAAATGAATACATGAGAAAATGAATAAATTAATAAATAGATGAATATATAAAACAATCAATGAATAAATAAATATATACATTGACAAATAAACAAATAAATAGATACATAAATGAATGGATACATGGATGAAATGTAATAAATGAATAAATGAATGAATATAAAAAATAAATAGATAAATAAAGAAATAGATAAATCGATAAAATTGAAGAAATGAATAAATGAATCAATGAATCAATGAATGAATGAATCAATGAATCAATGAATGAATAAATCAATGAATCAATGAATAAATGAATAAAAATAGAAAAGGTAAATGACAAATAGAAAAATCAATAGATAAATAAATGTGTTGGAATAGTAGTATTTGCAATGCAGTAGGTCAACTTTACTGACAGTAAAGTTGACTATACTGACTGCAAGTTGAGTGTATTGTTTTGTGCGGAGCTACTGTATTGGCTGCAAAGCAAGTTCAGTATGCGCCCACTTCACACTAGGGCATGGGCTAAGCAATTGTCCATAAAAATTACTATGTAGACCGGTTAGCGGTCTGCCAAACTTAAAACAATAGATCCACCGCTTGACCACTGCAATATTACTATTACTTCGACCAATCGAATCGATAACGTTGCAAACGTCTAAAGCGCTACCAACAGTGATTAGTGCATATTGAGTTAAGTACAGATTGATTAAGTAAAAGAAAAAGCTACTTTCCGGTTACTTTTTACGTTAAACGGCGGCTAGGGTAAAGGAAAATATTTTGCAAAGGGTCTTTACTACTGTGTCAGTCTCTATGGCAGTACGTAGAGAAGACTTTTAGGCTGAGCTAATGTTTACGGCAGACCGAATCTAGCTACGGTATCGCTATTGGAAAACACTAATAAATGCTTACGAAAGATCCTTTTCGAAAACGTTAAAATTAACTGTCTAAAGTCTTAAATTTCGTTAGTAAACGTCTAAATTATCACTACTACGGGAATTCTACTGTAAAAACAACTAAATCTTACAGCTAAATAACAAACGATATTCGACATTACCATTTATACTAAATCTTTACCTAAATACAAAGATTTCCCTTTTATTTTACTCTCTTATTTTCCCCTACACCAACTTAATCGCCAAGATCGCTACCTTAAACGAACACAATAAGAATTAACATGTCGCGCTGAGAAAGCCACGTTGACCGACTTCACGTTAAATCGCCAAATTTCTACGCGACTTTACGCCAAAACATTAAATCCACACGTTCAAAGATAACCAAATACTTCGCTTATTAAGTCTCACACTTGCTAAAATTTTAAAATAGCACTTGATTAAAAGCGAATAAAGGTACTTAAAGCTTTTAGATCCCCGTTTCAAAATATTACGATAAAGATTTTTAAGTTTACTATATTAACGAAGATTTAATGCAAAAGCAATATATTAGCTTTATCAGTAATTATATCGTTGACCACGATAAAAACGAAAACTTAACCGCGGTAACAGTACTTATCATAAATACCCTAAGTTTTTTAACGACTGGAATATAGATATGTGGAAAAATATTTAAAAGAATGTTAAGTTCAAGCTGAAAGAAAAACTTAAAAAACGAGGGATTGACATATTGAAAAAATGCTCCACTAAATTGATAAAAACTATCTTGGACCTACCCTAATTTGAAAAATACCCTTGAGACTTAGGCCCTAAGTACAAAGGTATTAAAAACACTTAACATCTATAGATACATCTTAGAGGAACTCCTATTTACCTTCAGCTATGTTAAGGCTTTTTACGCGTTAATAATAAGTAATTTATTAACCTATTAGGAAGCTCAGCATCTCCACATGATAGTATGAAGTACGCTTTTAGAGGCGGTAAGGCGCGTAAAGTAACGTCCACCAACGTGGCCAGAGAAATTAACGTTAACGCTTTACATCAGTTAATTAAACAAAATCGGCAATTCCTTCAAAACACTCAAGCCCCTATTACCCCCTAGATCTTTAATTGTCAAATATCTCAAAAACTTTCCTACGGTAGGTTTACCTATATACGAAAACCTATTATAAATATTACCACAAGTCTTTACCCCTCGGGTCAGGCGACTATCAATTGCCCTTAATACCATACTTCGAAGGCTTTTAAGCTTAAATCCTTAGAAAATACTACTACTAATGATAAGGATAAAAAGAGCGACTTACCTCTAAAACCTATTAAAATGGTTAATACTAATTAAAATTTTTACGAACTTTGCTAAAATATGAAATGACGTAGAAATATATAACAGAAAACACTATAACCTTCATAATACGAAGATAATGATATTATAATATATTTATAAGTAAATACAGGTTGAATTCTTTGGTTTTTACTTACTATTTCTTGAAATCATTACAATATACGCTAAAAATTACTACCTAACCTTTCTAACCCAAACAATTACCTTTCGTGAAGTTTACCCCAATATAAAAAGCTATTTTGAATACGACATTCACATTACCCAATATTATATAAAATGGGTTACCACGAGGTAAACAACGATGATAAAAAAGAAGAAAAATAATAAAATACCAATGAATATGTTAAATTAGATGTTTAATAAGTTAATTTTTTATCAATAAGTAACGAAGATAGCTTATCCTAGCAAATCCACACTCCATAAGCAGATACGGACAGTTGTTAAAGGTGTAAACAATTTTAATTACGCCTTATAACACCTAAATACCACTTGTAAAGTGTTTTTTTTTAACTAATTAAGCCTTTCGTTTACAACAATAATAACAATAATGTTAAACTCATTTAATATATACCCCTAAGCCGGAAACTTCCATAAAATAAATAATAAAAACCTTACGATAATTAATTAAGTCGATTGTAAGTATAGTTACGGGCACCCTCAACGCCTAAAGTTTGCTCTGTCAACTCCAAACTACAAATGATAGCTAGATTAACACTAACAAAATTAAAATTTAAGCGAACCTGTTAACCGTTAAAACTATAGTAATAATAATAGAAAAAGATATTAGATTTATAGTAAATCTGGTTATTAGTTAACTCGCTACCACCCCTATAAGTAAAATAACAAAAATGTAATATACTACATCTAATACCCTAAACTTCTTAAATAAAACTAATGAAGTAAAATCGAAAACATTAAAGGTGACAAGTTAATTAAAAGCAACAACATCCCCAAACGAATCAAATAGCATAAAGATAATACTTCTAATGCGGCTTAGTAATTAACTGACTATGCCTTCCTATATTGCTTAAACAGCGAAAATCCTTACCTTTACCCTAAATAAGTCTCTGATGCCTTATATACCTTGAACCTCTGTAATCGTTACCTGAACCCCACTTTTTAAGGTATTATACCAGATATGGAGGCGATAAGGTAATTAATAAAAAACTATTCGTAGTACGTGGCGTTATGGTAGGAAAGAATTAAAACTACTAAAATCGATTGTTACAATACTAATAAAGTAAAAGTTGGCTTCGGACTAGGCGAGTAACTATCGTTACTTAGGAAAACGGAAATTTAAATTATTATTAGGTAGATTACGTTTTATAACTTCAAATTCTGTACCCCCTTTCTTTCTTTTTTTAAAGATATAAAAACCTTCGGTATTAACGTTAAATTCAACACTAATTAGTTTGTTAAAAACAGATCAAAGTTTTCTCTTGCCTTTAAGTAAGGCTTTCATTAATTTTATATTTAAAGCCCAAGGGTAAAATTATTCAACCTAACGGAGCTGTAGTTACATCCTAACAGAGTCTTAGTAACACCTATTACATCAGCGATTAAATTCCCCAACTGTTAACAAGTTATACAAAGTTTTAAAGTACGCAAAGCATAAAGATATGGAATACCTTAACTTCAAATCCATTGACAAGTTTTGCTATTATTACTAAATGTAAATCTAACGCCCCCAAAGATTTAAATTTATACTTAAAAACGATAATAACTTTAGTTTTAAGGTCTTTATTAATATATTTTACTCAATTTATTAGCTTATTTTTTTCGCTGTTTACTCCGTTACATCTTTTTACGAGGCTAAGTTTTTAAAGTTCCTTTCGGCCAATGATACGTAGAAAACGCTTAAAATTCTGTGGATTCACACGTACCTAAGACCACTTAACGTCGAAGTTTATGATACCAGTATGAATTTTTCCGCGGAGGAATTACAAGGAAATTCAAAGATAAGGGGTATCAAATATAAATAGGTTTCTATTGAGGTCTACTGGAGAATTTGGAAGGTTAAAAAGGTATATATCTTACTTTGACGAGCGTACAATATCCTTACGCTATAGATTAAAAGCTTTATGAATTTAAAAACACGCCTTTAGATAGCGGTAAAGAGGATAAACGATATTATGAGCCCTGATGGCCTAGTACTAACGCTACTAGTCTTTGGAACGTACCCGCGTATGAAAAATGAATCTCAGCCATTAACAAGTATTTAAAAGCAAACTGTGGCTTACAACAAAGAACGAAAGCAGCTGCGAAAGAAATCGGTACATCGCTATATTAAAGATAGCCTAAACACTAAGAACGGCCCTATAATAATCTATGTACTTACTTTGCCATTATAAAGTAAAGTCCTCATATAACGGGAGCCGAGAAAATAGGAAGGCCTATACAAAATCTTAAGTATTACCAACTATCAAGTAGTTGTCAAAATTATTAACGGCCTTGTAACGTTTTGTATTACCCAGGTTAAACCTTATATTAAAGCTACTAACGACTAGAACTTTTAAGTTTAACGATCGAGTTAATATTAGTCTCCTTTACCAATAATTGATAAGTCGATAAAACACGTCTAGCGAGAACGACCTCTGAAAAAGAGGAATATTAAAGAGGAGGAATACATATCGAGCATTTTCTATAATACTATTCAAGTAATCAGGGAAAAAAATGATAACGAAAACTTGATATTAAAGCCCTAAGTACAAGTTATGATTAAAACTTTCGATAAACCTTTTAAAAAAAACGACAGGATCTAAATCAACAGCCTATTAATTCTAGAGGTGGTACAATTCGTACCAAAAGTCGATTTTAACCTTTAGAACCCAAATATTTTGATTTTAAAGTCGAGGATTATCTAAGAAGTTAAGGGTGAAGCTACTAGGGGGCCGTGCGAAAAATCATATCAAATCGCTTAAAGATATGATAATAAAGGTAAAAATTAAATCTTCAGGCAATCGTCAACGATTGAAAAGATTAGCTAACGCTTAGTAATCGATTCAGTAGCAAGTTTTCCAAGGAAGACTAAAGGTAAATTTAAACTTAATAGTCGAGATATAACACAAGTATATATATAATTACAAATCGACTTACAACGAATTAACTTATTGGAATTACCATAAGACTTTACTGGTATTTACCTTTGAGGAACTGTAATACGATATATTTAGCTACTGTACAGATCATCTAAAGCAAAATTTTATTGGTTTTTAACCTACCAATCGCACTTAATATTATAATGAAGTATAAAGTTTTCAATATACAACCGATATTTGTTAGTAACATAACAACAAGACATCAGCATCGTAGATATACTAATTCATAATACTCATTTAATTGAAACGGCTGGCTCTATAATATCGGAACAATAAACGATTAAAAAAATTAAATTTTAAACTTATGAGCCTTTCATAACGTTGACAAAAGGTAGTTAACTTAACTTCAATAAATCGTTAATCAGTATACTTAGTATTAATAACGGCTTTAACTTTCGCCAACAGGGTTAGGGTATTAATTTGGCTATAATCGACAAACCTAACGTAGTTAAGGCTGAACGATATCTGAAATAATGTGCTTGTAATAGCTACATTACTAATTTGTATTAACCGAAAGCCTTTTAAGACTTATCCATATCGGCATAAACAAAAGACCTGAAGGATAACAACTTTAACCGGCTAAATGAAAGATTCAAATAGAAAATGCGAAACGTAAACCGAGGGATTAATATAATTCTAATCGATATTTTAATAACCCTCATTAATAAGGACAAACGTGGTGATCAATTTAGTATTATTAACAGCCCAACTTACTAAACCTTTATTAAATATGAAAGGATTACACGAAGGGTTTTATTTTTTACTATCGCCGGGCAGTGCTCACTATATAGATAGTATATTGTGACCCTCGCTAATGTGAAATACATACATATACCGGCGGGAAGGCTCGCCACTCAAGTATTCCTACCCACAACAACCATCCTATTCGAAAATTCCTGTTTCTTTCAAACTGTACCGTACAATCCGTTGAATGAACCATTGAAAGCTGTGTTCCTAACTAAACAATTACACAAGGTTAAAAACCTAATTTTATACACCTGTGGCCAGTTTTTGGGCAATGTGTTGTACGTATTAATTGAATTCCGTTGGAGTTTTATAATCAACCATATTGGTCCTTACTACGTGGTTTAAACTTACAGGGTTTACAAATATAAACCATATTTGTATAAGTTTATCTAAGTGCCACATAAAAGTGGGTATATACTACTAGGTGTTTCGGAAAAGGATTTCAACCGAATATACTTGTAAAGAAAAATGCAACGCCACGACCTTTTTTAAAAGAACGGATAGGCACAAAGACAAAAAGGAAACCTTCTAAAAATTGAACCTTAGGCCAGCCTTCCGATCAAGGCCTTAAGGTAATCCCACAGCTTGGAGACCCATAACATTGTACGGGCGTGAAAACTATAGCCTTGGCCGGGCCATGTTATACAGCCATCTCAGTCCCCGCTCGACGCCTACTTGCATCGAGGATCTGACAGCCCTAAGAGAGTAAAGGGCGCATGAAACACATATATATTGGTTGAGATATACTTTACAGCTCGATGAAAAACTTCGAAAGTTCCAACACAAGCCACCTTTTTGCCACGGACCGCAAGCCCAAAAAGTGTAAAAGAATCGTAAAATAGGGTCCATCACTAAACGAGTGGTGTTACGTGAAAACTATTATATGGAAAGCCAAAGAAATGTATTCAAGGCATAGTCGAGGACCCTGTTGAGCGAGCGGAGCGCCGGTGTATGTAGCGGCGGCTCAAAGATAAATAAATAAACAAACAAATAAATAGAGCCGTCAAATGCAAGCGCTTATAATAAAGGTCTTTCTTTAAGACCTCAAATCGCAAAAGGAATCAAACTCGCAATACAGTTGAAGTGTAAGTCCAAGTCTCAAGGTTCCGTTAAGCGGGCGGGGTGCTAGTGTGAGTGTCGATAAAGTGATAAATAAATGAATAGAGCCGTCAAATACGAGCGCCTATAATAAAAGTTTTTTATAGACCTTAAAGCGTAAAAGGAATTAAACTTGCAGTGTGCAAGTTTAAGTCTGAAGGGCCACGTTAGCACAAATAGCGAGAGATGGAAGCACTGGTTGTGAGGGCTATTCTCTGGATGCACCGCTGCGCGGGCTGTGCGCCGGGCCGACGACGATTTTCATGCCCAAAAAGGGGTCGCCGGAAAAGATTCAAGTAGTGATAAAGCCGATTAGTGATATTGGTGGTAGAATAGAATGCATGCGAAGTGATGGTAATGAGAGCGGCTGGACCTAAAAATTTTTCCCGGAAGTTAGCACTGTTAGGGTTTACAGTATAGGCCCCCAACCCTCCTAAATAAGGTGTTCCGTGCACCCATGCCAAGAAAGTTGATGTAAGGTTGAAGATGCACGAAGTGTGTTAGCTTCGAAGGTCTACGGTATAATAGTAGGCTTTAATATAGGTATAGTATTGTGAAAAACCCTTCATATTATCATCAAGCACCTAAAGATTCCTCCTATCCCGGTAGTAATTTGTACCGATTCGAGGAGCCTATTCGAATACCTTTCGAAGTTCGGAACCAACAGCGAAAAACGCTTAATAATCGACGTAATTACACTCTATAAAGCCTACGAAAAGAAAGGGAATAAGGAGTTCCAGTAAATTAACGGAAACAATAATCCTACTAATATTATAAAAAAAGTATCGTTAAATAAAACCCTTAAAAGGTTTATGCATAGCAATAAGCTAATTATACATATCAAGGGTTACGTTAATGAGCTACCCAGTAAGGCCAAATTAAGTAACAATGGTTAACAATGTATTTACGAAATAGAAGATTACTAGGGGATTGACGATAGGGACTTATTTAACTGGCACGGCTAAAGTAGAGGTTTACATAAGCTTGTAACGAAAGAACTTTTTATAGGAGTTAATAAAGTTGAACCTCGAAGCCGTACAGCAACTAACGGCAATTAAAGTCAATTTAAATACAAATGGGTACAATTAGATGTGAGAATCGGTTGGAATTAATAGAGGTTTGGCTAGTTAACGAGGTTGCGGTTGAACGTTTAGTAGTTAAGATTGATTAACTAAACTAGCGTACACGTTCCAACTAAAAAGCCGCTATTGTTGAAATAATAGTATTCGCAATGAAATAGGTTAAATGTACTTACAGTCAAGTTAACTATACTAACTGTAAGTTAAGTTTATTGTTTCGTACGGGGCTACTGTACTAGCTGCAAAGTAAATACATTATGCGTCCACTTTTTACTAGGGCATAGGCCAAATAATTAGCTATACAAATTACTATGCAGACCGGCTAGCGGTCTGCCAAACCTAGAATAATAGATCTACTCCTTAACTACTGAAATACTAATGTTACTTGGACCAATAGAATTGACAACGTTTCAATATCTAAAGTTCTACCAACAAGATGAAAAAGAGAATATATCAATAAATATAAAGATAAAAAGGAGAAATAAATAAAAACATAGGAGAACAATAAAATCAAATGATTCAATTATAACATTACAATACTTAATAAGTAAATTTTTGAATTCGTATACCGCGGTATTTAAAAAAAAATTATAGTTACCTTTTGTAAAAAGGTTTTAATGAAGGTACGCGCCGTTACGATGATAATAACGCGTTGTAAAAAACATATCGCCGTTTAGGTCGTCATACCTATCGCATTAATTACATTTATATGCGCTCGCGTTACTAAAGAAAAACATAGGTAAAAAGTGCCATAATAACTATTCACAACTAAATCGTTATATTTCATATACAATATACGATCGTTCATGTTTACGCGACGTTAAAAATATTATTTAATCAAAACAGAATATTGAATAAGTTTGACATTAAGATAAATAAAATAAAACTTATGAAGATTTGATTATGTTAACGTATATATAATGATGAAAATTGAAGGCGGGTATATTTTTATCAATATGAATATTTTAACGTCGGTCACAGCATATTATAATAATTTAAAAGTTTAAATTTCCTTGTAGTTTTGATGAATTTATGTTGTTTCCTCTACATCGCCATCAACGTTGCGAAGATAGTCGCGTAGGCTTAGCACGTCGTCGGTTGCAGGGAGGAGGTGGAAGAGAAGGAAAGCGCGAACTAATTTTAAAAGGAAGACCTTTTAGAGGTAACCTTTTAAATCTCCTCTGAAACCGAAAAACCTTTTCGTATACCAGAGAAAGCTAATAATTAACGTTTATTAGATACAACAACGATGAATACTATGTTGAAGGTTATTATCGACCTATTAATAAACGTTTATATCTGGGGGAAAATAAAACAAGTTCCAAAACCATGATTATATAATTGTTGACAGGTATTTAATACTAGTTATAAACCTAAAGCATAATTTATCTCTCGGCATTTTTTTATCATAGAACTGTTTTATGAAATTATATGAAGGATTACTGAAACGTTTCAAAATGTGAAAATATACCAGGATATAAAGAATCACTTTAAAGTAAATATTTTTACACGTCCATTAGGAAACCTCTACAACAAATACGGTTAATATCTTTAGGTTGATAAGTAGTATACATAATAAACGAAATAGTACGAAACTTTTTGCTTTTAATAATATAGATAACGTTCATCGACTTAAATCAATTTAAAGCGGCATTCATACGTTATAAAGGCTATATATCTGTGTTTTATAACATAAAAACGATGAAATGAGGGGCGTAAAAGTAATAGTAAAAGTGTCGATTAACCTTCATGCGCACGTATTTCGTATTCGGTCCCTACTTTAATACGACAAAGAAACTTTTATTTTTTATATGTATAGAATATACACCTTTTTTTTAAGTATATTATTTCAATTTAAATACCTTTTTTTTCATTTTAAGGTAAGGATTTTACCCTGAAAGCAAATGGGGTTTCTTTTGCGTTGGAACGAGCCTTGTTACTGGCGCTTTTTAATGGGTTTATTTACACGTTTATTATTCATTACTTCTATATATTAATGCTCATATAATATAGGTAAAAGTATTTGGGGTTTGTGAAAACGTAAAATCGGCTGTATGGTTATTTGGAAGAAGTCGCGGTATTTTTCCACAGGTTATATACTATAGAAATAATATTTAAGTGTATTATTGGAATGGTAGTAATTGCAGTGCAGTAAGTCAACTTTACTTACAGTAAAGTTGACTATACTGACTGCAAATTGAGTGTATTGTTTTGTGTGGGCCTACTGTATTAGCTGCAAGTCAATTACATTATGCGCCCACTTCATACTAGGGCACGAGTCAAGCAATTGACCCTACAAATTACTGCGCAGACCGGCTAGCGGTCTGCAAAACCTAAAACAATACATTCAACACTTGAATACGTAATGCTACTGTTACTTCGACCAATTGAATCGACAACGTTGCAACGTCTAAAGCCCTACCAACACTGATCAGTGCTTATTATATTAAATCCAAATAAGCTCAGCAGAAGAAAAGGCTATTTTCCGGTTACGCGTTATGAAAGACAAAGGTAGAGGATAGATTTTCACGAAGGACCTTTACTACTTCATCGGTTTTCACGGCAGTAAGTAAAAACGACTCATTTACTGCGTCATTGTTTACGGAAGCCTAAAGATAGAGATGGTATCATTATCGAAAACACAAATAAAATTTTACAAATCTTTCTTAGAAACGTTAAAATTAATTGTTAAAGATGTCAAAATTCTGCAAATTAGCAAATGGCTAAGATATTATTATTACGGGTACTACTGCTGTAAAAACAACTAAGTCTTATAGCCAAAACAAGAAGCAACCTTCGTACTTTACCAATAACAAACGACCTTCAACTTTACCCTTTACATCAAACCTTTGCCCCTAATTAACCTTTTTCACTTCCCTTGCGTTAATTCAATCGTTAAATTCGCCACTTTGAGCGAAAACACAGAAAATCGTCAAGTTGCGCCACAAAAGCCACGCCGCGCAACCCAACATCAACTCTCTAAGTTTTTACGCGACTTTAGGCCAAAACACCAAGTCTCTATACCTCTTGCCTTACACTCCCTACAAGTTTTACACAAACCAAAACGTTAAAATAACTCCAAGTTAAAAATACATAAAAAAGGTTAAAATCCTCAAAACCGTCTTTGTAAATCACTATAACGAATATCTCTAGATTACAGATATTAACGAGACCCTGATTAAAGCCCACCTAACGAACTACGTTGGCTAATATATTATCGACGCGGACTCTGGTAACGACTACGTTCGCGGCGCTCACACTTTTCATAATTTCCGTAAGTTTTTGTACTACTAGATTTTTGACATGTAAAAGATAATTCAACGTACGGTTAAGGTCAAGCTGAAAAAGAAGGTTACCTGCTATAATATTTACGTTCCTCAAAAGACTCCGTTGGAATTGGTTAAAAATTTCTTCAAACTAACTTCACTAGAAGATCCCTTCTAAGATATTAATCCTTAAAACCCACAAAGGAAAGACAAAGGTGTTAAAAAATTTAACGCCCTTACACACGTTTCTAGGGGACCTCCCCTTTACCCTTAGCTAAGTTAACCTTCTTTTCACGCTGACAATAAGGAACCTGTATGATTCCTCGGTAGTTTAACACCTTTACATAATAGCGTGGAGTATTCTTTTAGTGGTGGCAGGGCGCGTAAAGCAGCAGCCACTAATACCGCTAAAGAAATTAAAATCGGATCTTTACACCAGTTAATTAAGCAAGATCTTCAAGTCCCTCAAAACTTTCAAGCCCTTATTACCCCCTAGCTTTGTAATTATCAAGTTCCTCAAAAGCCTTTATATAGCAGGTTTTCCTATATAAGCGAACCCATTACAATCCTTACTACAAGTCTTTACCCCTCTGGTTAGGCGATTATCAATTACCCTTAACTTTATACTTCGGAGGCTTTAAAGATTGAACTCACAGGAAATACCGCTAATAACAAATGGGATGATTATTGCAACCTCAACCCAAAACATCGAAAGATGGTTAATATTAATTATAAACTTTTCACGGACTTTGTCAGAATGTGAAATGACGTAGAAAAGTATAACATAAAGCTTTACAACCTCATCGATACAAAAATTATACCCTATTTAAACATTTGTAAGTAAATGGAGGTTGCACTTTCTTGTTTTAACTTACTATTTGCTAAAATATTTATAAAACACGCCAAAAACTACTATATAACTTTATTAACCCGAGTAACTACCTTTCGTGAAGTTTACGATAGCATGAAAAACCACTTCGAATACGACTTCCACCTTATCTAATTCCATACAAACTAAGCTACTATAAGGTAGACTACGATAATAACAAAGAAGAAAAAGGAGGAAACAACGATAAATATACTAAACTAGATACTCGACTAGCTGATATTATACTAGCAAGTAATAGGTAAGGTCCACGTTAGCGAAATCACAATTCGCAAATAGGTACGGGTAGCAGTTACAGGCGTTAACGAGTTCAAATACGCATTATAACGCTTAAATACTACCTGCGAAGGCTTATTTAGACAGTTGCACTCCTCTTTTAAAATTATTATAACGCGTACACAAAACTAGCTTGATATATACCTCTAAGCTGGCATCTTCCCTAATGTGGATGAAAAGAACCTTATGGTAGTCAATTAAGTCGCCTGTAAATATAGCTACGAACGTCCTTAACGTTTAAGCTTTGGTTCATCAACCCTAGACTAAAGTTAATAGTTACTTAAGTGCTAGTAGGGCTAAAATTCAAGCAAACCTATTAACTGTAAGCATTATCGTCATCAAAATGGCAAAAGATATTAAATTCATAGCAAGTCAAATCATCAATTAACTCACTATTCCCTGGCTAAACGAAATGAGAAAAAGGGTGATATACTATATCTAATACCCTAAAACTTTTAAATAAGATTACTTGGATTAGATGGTAAACTTTAAATGCGACAATCAAATTAACGGTAAAGATAGCTTTGAAAAAATTAAGTAGTATAAAAGTACTACTCTTAACACGGCTTAGTAACCAGCCGAACATACTTTTCTATACCGTCTAGGTGCTAAAAACCCTTACCTTTGCCCTAACCAAACCTCTAACCCCTTATATACCTTTGAACTCCGTGATTGTTATGCGAATTATACGTTTTGAAGTATTATACTAAATACAAGGGTAACAAAATATTTAATAAGAAGATATTCGCAGTACATAATATTATAAAGTGAAAGCATTACATCCACTAAAATTAATCGTTACGACATTAATAACGCCAAAGTCGGCTTCGAACCAGGCAAACAACTATCGTTATTAGTGATAACTGTAATTTGAACTATTATAAAGTCGATAACATTATATATCCTTTAATCTCCAATCATTTTCCTTTGTTACTTAAAATAATAAAAACCCTCAGCGTTAACGTTAATGTTAACGCCAACGAATTAATTAAAAACAGCCAATAGTTTTCCCTCACCTTTAAGTGGTGGCACCTATAGTTTCATTTTGAAAGCTATAGTGTAATGGTGTTAAACTTAAAGAAGCCGTACTTATGCTAATTACACTGGAGATTAAATCACCTAGCTATTAATAAGTTATATAAAATTTTAAAGTCCGGAAGAAATAAGAATATAAATACTTTACCCCAAAAACTATTAAAGAAACTCTGTTATTATTGCAAAACGTATACCAAACCCTCCGAAAACTTGAATTTTTACTAAAAATATTTGAAAATTTTACTATGAGGTTTTCATTAATGATTTTACTTAAATAATAAGCCTCTCCTCTATGCCGTTAATTTCGTGAACTCTGTTTACCGAGCTAAGTTTTTGAAGTCCTTTTCGGCAAGAGATACATGGGGAAAGACTAAAGATATTATAAATTAACATATACCTAGGCTCACCTAACGTCTTCATTTACGATATCAGCACCAACTTTATAGCGACGGAGTTCCAAAAAGATGCCAAAATAATAGGTATTTAATACAAACATAAAGTGAAGTCCTCATATAGCGGAAGCTGTGCAAATATGAGAGCTTATATAATATCTTAAGTATCGTTAATTTTGAAGTAATTATTAAAATTGTTAACGGTCCTATAACTTTCCGTATTACTCAAATTAAGCCTTATATTAGGGTTACTAACGATGAAGGCCCTTAAATTCAACGATCGAATAAATACAAACATCTTTTACCCGTTATCAATAAGCTAATAAAACGCCACTAACGCGAACGACCCCCGAAAATGAGAAACGTTAAAAAAGAGGAATATACACCAAGTTGTATCTATGATACTATTTGAATAAGTAGGAAAGAGGATAATAACGAAAACTTAACATTAAAGCTTGAAATATAAGTTACTATTAAAACTTTCTGCAAACCCTTCAACGAAATCGATAAGGTTGAAATTAACGAATAATTCACTCGAAAAGTTGTATAATTTGTACCGAAGACCGACTTTAACCTTTAAAACCTAAATGTTACGATCTTTAAATGAAGCATTATCTACGAAGTTAAGGGTAAAACTACGGGGCAGCCGTACGAAAAATAACGTTTAATTGCTTAAGGATACATTAATAAAGTCAAAAGCTCAATCTTTATGTAATTTTTCATAATTCAAAAGATTAGTTAACATTAGTTAGTCGTTTTAGTAACCCGTTTATTAGCTAAAACTTAAGGCAAGCTTACGCTTAATAGCCGAAATATAACGTAGGTGTATACGTAATTAATAATAGATTCATAGCGGATTATACTTTTAAAATTGTTATAGGAATTACGATCTTTTTCTTTCAAAATTAGTACAACGATATATTAAGCCTTTATATGGATTGTCCAAAATAGGCGTTTATTCGGGTTTTACTTACTAATCGTACTTAAAATTACGGCTAGATACAAAGTTTTTAACAGAAGACCTATATTTATTAGTAATGTAAGAAAAGGATTTCGGCCTAGTAGGCATATAGATTAACGATGCTCCTTTTATTAAAACTGCTAGCTTGATAATATCTGAAAAACAATCAATTAAAAACTTTAAGTTCTGGAACTACATATCGGTTACGATGTAAATAAAAGGTAGTTAACTTAATTTTAATAAATCATTAATCCATATATTCAGTATTGATACTAGCTTTAGCTTTTTTTTAAAAGGCTAAGGCACTAATTACGCCATAATCTATAAGATTAACGTAGATAAGACCTAACGGTACCTGAAATAACGTGCATATAGTAATGATATTATTACTTTATACCAACCGGAAAACTTTTACAACCTATATATATCGGTAAAAATATAAGACCTGAAAGATAACTTTTTAAGACGGCTTAATAAAAGGCGTAAGTGACAAATACTAAACCTGGACCAAGGGATTATTATAGTCCTAATCGATTTGTAGAAAGCCAAATTAATGATTTTTACGAATATAATTTCTGCAAATAATACCGAGCTGTTTTCATTAATCGGATGTTTGATAACACTCATTAATGAGAACAAACTGTAGGATTAGTTCGATATTATCGGTTACCTAATCCATTAGATGTTTATTTAATGCAAAAGAATTACATGAAGTGTATTAAATTCGGAGGTCTATAGTATCATAGCTAGTATTAAAATAAGTATAGTAATGTAGGAAAAACTTAATGTTATTACCACGTAGTTAAAGACTTCTCTTATCCCGGTAGTAAATTATACCGATTTGAGGAACCTAGTCAAATTCCTTTCAAAACTCGGAACCACTAGCGAAAAACGCCTGATAATCGACGTAATAACACTCTATAAAGCCTACAAAAAGAGGAAGATTAAGAAGTTTTGTAAATTGACAGAAAAGACAATTCTATCAATTCCATAACGAAGAAATCGCTAAATAAGACCCTTAAAAAATTTGAAAAAACAATAGGCTAACCATACGTATTGAGATCTATGTTACTAGACCACCCGGTAAATCCAAATTACGTAATAGTGGCTAGGGATATGTTAGAAAAATGAAAGACTACCCAGAGATCAACGACAGCAACTTATTTAACTAGCACAGTTAAAGTGAAGGTTTATATAAGCCTGTAACGAAAGAACTTTTTATAGGTGTTCATAAAGTTGAACTGTGAAGCCGTATAGTAATTAACGGCAATTGAATTGAATTTAATTATAAATAAATGCAATTTTATGTGAAGGTAAATTGAAATTAACAGGGGTATGACCAGTTAGCGAGGTCTCAGTTCAACGCTTACCGGAAAAGATTAGTCAACCACACAGGCAAATATATACAAACTAAAAACCGCCAGTGTTGAAATAGTAGTATTTGTAATGCTATAGGCCAACTTTACTTACAGTAAAGTTAATTATATTGACTACAAGTTTAGTGTATTGTTTTATACAGGCCTAGTGTATTGGCTTCAAAGCAAATACAGTATGCGTCCACTTTATACTAGGGCATAGGCTAGGGCAATTGACTATACAAATTACCTTGTAGACCGGCTAGCGGACTGCCAAACCTAGAACAATACATCCACCACTTGACCACGCAATACTACTGTTACTTCGACCAATCGAATCAACAACGTTACAATGTCTAAAGCTCATAGCTAATATGAAATAATACTTACGTTATTTTTTCAATTTTACTTATAGCAATGAGAAAGAATAGGTGTTTTTATTCATATTTCTCTTTAATAGTATTACATCCGAAACTATGAATGTTCTCATGTATTCTTTTGTCTACAGTTTTGACACTTATTTCAATATGAAAACTTTTCAATTGATCCCGCCAAAATTATTACTCCGACGATATGAATAAATCCTTTATATGAAAAATACTTTTGAACAGTTTCATCAATATAATCATCTCATGCTAAAATATTGTTCAATGAATGATAATATTAGAATAGAAGTTAATTTCGGTATAATTAAGTTGATTGTATTGACTGCATATTAACTGTATTAATTACAAACTAATTTCAGTGTAGTACCCAATTCAATATGGGGCACGAGTTAAGAAGTTGCTTATACAAACTAGTGTACAGACTTGCTAGCAGTCTGCCAAACTTAGAAACAACATATCATCACTTTCAATACAATATCAACTACTTTAACCAGAGATTCCAATCGATTAAATTGTAAAAACAATAACTAATCAACACTTTTGACATTTATATAATATGGTTTAAAAATAAATACTACGATTTCCGTATATTAATTTCATTTCGTTCCAATGATAAATTAAATAACTACTAAAGTAACATGAATTTATTTAGAATAGCAGAATAAAAAACTTGGTGCAGATAGTAGATGGAATGATTCCAAAAATATTTGAAATGAAAATCAATTATCGATATATTCCATCTGAAAAATTACCTACATACGTTGAAATATGCTTAAATGCAATGAAATGTTACTTTATTTTGCATTTATCTCCATTATAGGCATTTAAATTTAACGTTAACAAATATAACAGAAAAGTTTTATTTAACAAGATTAGAACAACTAAAACTATGTAACGAAGTTATATAAAATAAAAAGATAATAAACAAATATATATAGACGTAGATTTAAATTATTTCATTAAAAGCTTAACGTGAAAAGTTACCGACAACATTTTTATTCTACTCGTTTCTCATTTTATCAAAAATATTCATCCTATCGTCAATTAATACAATAATATGTGTATAATATTTTCGAACAATTCTTGAACCGGAGACAAAAATACTAGTATAAATGATACTATCTCATCGCGGAAGAATCTATCCCCAGAAAAGTTAACTTCAGCGTTGAATTGCATTCAAAAAGAGGAGGACAAATTTTAATTATTCGCTAAGAAGGTAATTATAGGTGAAAACATCAAGGAAAAACAGTGGAATTTTATCATGATTAATAAACTATTCATTCACCTAAACGATTTCAAAAATGGCATAAATTTAACCAAATTTATTGAATGAATCGGCTTAATACTGGGGGAAAAATTAAAAGTAATAGTTTTAGGGAAACGTAATATTAAACTAGTTAACTTCATTCTATGGATTTTAATTCTTGTTTTTTATATTATGCGTGTTTTTGGTGCAAAATACAATGTCAATTACGTTCTATTTTTCATATAGTTCATAAAAGTATTGAGATTTTAAACCCGAGTTTAAATGCGTTATATATACCGGTGCACCGGTCGGAGATACCTGACCGTAGTAAAAACCCCATTCAGGATATATGAACACCTTTATATTCCAAAAGAAATGGATTTGGCTAAACCTTTACAGTAAATACACCCTTCATACAAATCTCTCTCCATTCCACCCTTTTTCCTCTTACTGCCTTTTTCCATAATTTCAAAATCCAATGCACAGCAAGTATAGATTTTTGTTAACGGGTTTTCTTGCAAAGCCGATTACTCACCAATGTCGCTGTACAAACTACCCATTCAAACATGCAGTGTTGCATAGAAAGTATAGACTTAAGTTCATTGCACCTAGCATAGTTACTTGCATGAAAATCGATTGAACAGCACTGGAGCTCTTGGGCTACCCAAGTGGAATAAATCGATGTTGCTCAAAAATGACGAGCTCTTCTACAAGTATTGCTGCCAAACTCAATCACTCCCAGGTAAACCTTGATATACCTTTTATACTTGCCTACACTGTGCCCCTTTGCCCTATGACCGAGACCCCAAGGTTATTGCCATGCCAATTGAAGTCACTACCAATGTCCAAATCCCACATGCTGGATCTCGAAACATTTAACACAAGCATGTATATGCTCCTCGCATTCTTGGTGTGGACCAGGGATACCATTGGTCCTCACCAATGACTTCAATTTGTTGCACGTGGTAATGGAAGCCGGCAGGTAGGAATGATAAGCGGTCTTGTGCTCTCAGTGGTGTCTCTCGTCATGCAGAATACCATTTCACCCTAAAGGCCCAAATGTCACCCATCGTACTCTCAGATGGGTTCCCAACCCAGAAAACCTGTTATCAAATATACCCATGTATAAAGTCATACTATTGGTGATGGTGTTGATGACTACGTAAAAAATTATTTTAAGAAAAGCTACGAAAACTGGGAATCGATCGTTGGGCATCTGATTGTATAATTCTCTCAATAGCTTTAGGGGAGGTTCAGCAGTGAATCAATATGTGGCAAGCCCACCGAATGACAGCACTAAAGTCACAACAAGAGCCAAAGAGTCTGACATATAAATTGATGTTATGAAACAAAGAAGAGGTCACCGAACAGTGTTTCTGCACAACCCTATTGTCACCAGCCACGCTATTGCCTTCGCATCTGCCTACAGCCTGCGGGTGACTAGGCGGTGGTCAAGAGGGCCTGGAAGCTGACTTGCATTTTGTTTTTGTCGGAGAATCTTGCAGGTTCTTTTCTGTTTTTTCATCTTTTTTTAAAACCCACTGTTCCAATCAAAGAATCATGGCTGTGGAGTGCAAGGCTGAGTGGAAGGGCAAGGTGAGGCAGCAGCTATTGGCAAGGCTGTTTCAATCCCCTGCTGAAAGGGATGATTCTCAAGAACCTTTTTTTTTTCTAACAATGGTTTGATGTGTTCCTTTCCTTCTTTACTTCGCATGCTCGAATGTGTTTCTGTTCTCCTTTCCTTCGCATCTTCCTGCAGCGTAGGTTACAACATCATCAACCTTCAAAAACACAGCTGCACCAGGTGCTACCTCAAGCTCAAACAAAACCACAAGTCACACCATAATGACAAACCGTACCGAGATTGACAGCCTAGTGAAAGATTACCAGAATAATTCAGAGGTCTTTCTCATCTGGTTGATAAAAACGGCAGCAGAGCATCACTATCCCCAACACAAACTGAGGGGGTCCAAAAAAAACCGATTACCTCAATGTCTTTACGTACCGGCCGCGAAACACATCAGAACACAAGAAAGAACCATCACAGTCCCTGAAGCGATCAAGGTGGCGCTTCAAAGGGCGATTTGTGGACGAGTCAAGGTCCATGACTATTACATGAAGGAGCACCCAGAGCAGGTTCAGCAAAACCAAACCCATGCAAGCTTCATCCACACGCTCAAACAAGTAGGTGGGATTCTGGAAATCCCCGAGAGTCACTCTCATTGTGCGACATCGCCTGTCGTCTCACCTCTGACAATGACTGACTGGCCGCCGCTCACTACCCTATCATGCCTCCCAAGATCCTCTGGTAGGTGACATTCTTCAGTTGTGATTTTTCCTTTGCCTGGTAGACAAGGCACTGACACCAATAATTACCCTGGCCATCTCGCCCAACTTATGTGGAAAGGGATATTGGTATCTTCATGGAGTCATCACGTATTAGATAATATGTATAGAGTAGGTAGGTATGTAAGTGGAATTCAAATCTTTTCTTGGTGAGAATCTCGACGATCAATGTGAGACCAGCATCAGGATGTAAATTTACATCTATAAATCCTAATTGCTCTTTAGCTGTTCCTGTGGTAGCCAGCTAGCCCCCCGGCTCGCACCTGGCTGGAATACATTCGAAATACCAGTTCTGTTGATAGGTCCTCAGATGTTGCAACGAGTTTTCTGTTCGAATTGTGGTCGAGGTAACAGATGATATTACAGATTCAGGTTATGGATGTAGGATCCAGGTTAGGTAGACTGCTAGCCGGTCTACACACTAATTTATATGGGCTAAAGTTCGACCCGTACCCTATATTTAATAGGCATTTAACAATCAACATACAGCTAATGTAGTTAATTATATTCCAACACTTGATTATTTTTCTTTCTGCAGTGTTAATACATTTAATCATACAATGAATTGGTAATAAAAATGCTTAACTTTTTATTTCTCCCATACCTTTTGCATAGTATTCCCAATACCTGTCACTTGCAAACCTAAAAACAAGTTTTCACCACTTTTTTTACTTCTTAATACAAAAACTTAACTATGATAATTATTAAAGTTAATATTATCAACCTAACAGTTTTCCAATTTACTTGGTTTTTTTATCTCTCCCCCTTTCCTCCTCTATTTATTGTTAGGTATTTTAACTTTGCCACTTAATACATCTATGTATCTTTGTATTTTCATAGTTTTCTTATTTTCATTGATAAAAGTCTCGGAAGCTTGGTTGGACATAACTATTATGACAGCATCAATCGGATTATCTTTACCATCAATATACCGAAAAAAAATCTTTCTTTTATTGGTTTTGCGAAAAGTTACTACGTTAATTATTATACTGTTCTGTTTGTTGATTCGAGTTTGAAACAGTATTGAAATAAACTACGTAAATTTATATCAATAACGACTGTAACAAGTGAAATTTTCATTATTTAGTAATAATATCAAAGGTTTCTCATATGGAGATACCTATAATACAGTCAATTATTATATCATTGATTTTCAAGATAACTACGTTTCGAATTGATCTTTTACATAGAATAATGATCCAATAAATTAAATTGCCTATTGATAAGTCTTGCATGTGTTGATAGATGTTTAGACAGTACAACGTTGTTAATTCGACTCGTGGTCAAAATAACAGTATTATTGTATAGTTAAGTATTGGATGTATTATTATAGGCTTACCAGACCGTTACCCGGTCCGCACACTAATTTTCATGGTCAATTGCTTGGCCCGAGCCTTATTCCCAAGTGAGTATATACTGTACTTGCCATCCATCCTACAAACAATACAGACAATTTACAATCAGTATAATCAAATTACTAACAGTATAGTTTACATATCAGTACTGAAATTACCTATTATTTTAATATTGCTAATGATAAAAAATTGTTGTTATGTAGAAAGTTTCTATAAACAATTATTATAAAAACCAAATTTACAACAATAAGTTAGTATTATTAGTAAAGGGGTCGTGTTGAAATGTTTTTAACTTGGTAATTAAGAAATTAATGGTGACTATATTATTTTTAGTCCGAATATTTATTTACTTATTTTAGTAGTTCTTTTCAACTATCGTTATATTAATCACATAAATTTTGAGCTTATATCGTAATTGATAAATTTCAATATTACTCAGGTCAATGTAATATAATATTATCGTTACTATAAACGAGTAAATATAGGTTTAGTTAAGCTTTAACAACGTTAACCTTTTGAATATTTACCAAATAAGTTTTTTACTTTTTTTTCCATAAATTAAAATATCTAGTATTAATATCGTCAATATTTTATATACGAATGAACAGTCTACTGAAGTTTAAATACTGAATTCAAGATAAAATTTCGGTAAGTTTGTAATTGGAAGACTTTTCATCTTTAATAATATATTACATTCGTTTTTAAAGTTTATAATTTCGATTCAAAGTATATTATTAATCTATTAACTAATTTCAACAACCTTTTTTTTTAAATACATCATTAATAATATGTTATAGGTTTTGGATTATATGATCATGTTCAATTTACCAAACAATTGATATATTTGAAGTTGATTAAAAAGCCTTTTGACCAGCTCTTACAAAAATTTATCATATCTTATACTTGTTTTCACTAAGAACCTATTGCGAAGTTTTGTAAGAAACTTTAGTAAAATAATATTTTATAAATTAATGGTAAACTACATATATTCTATAGTAATATCTCTTCATAAAGGTATTTTTTCTGTTATGACTTTCTATTTAACCTATAGCTGAAACATACTAGAAACATATATTTATTATTTCAATAATTGGATATTAGGTGAAGATCTAGGATTTATCCTCATTATTATATTTTGAAGAAATGAGTCTATATATCTTGTTATATTTTTTTATAATTTATTCATTAACTTTTTAAAATATGTTTAATCCGAAAATTATTTTTCGAAAATCATCGAATTCAAAATCGTGTAAGGTATAGATTCAATAAATTCTTATGTAAAAAAATGTATTAATTTCGAACACATCGCTTTTATTGAAATATTCAAATTAATTCTTGATAATTATTTATATTTTCAACCCAATGGATAATTTTCAATTTTGTTTTCTTCTGTTCACGTAGATAGTTGTATATATTATTTTAAATTGTTATTGATTATAGGCTCATGTTTTCATTTCTTTGTTTCAACAGTTAACTAAGTCATTTTTCTTTTATTTTTTTATCAATTACTGGTAGATATAAGTTATGTCAACTAATTCGTTATATATGAGGGCTTTTATGAAAAAGCTTCCTAATATAAAGTGTTATTGAATTCTACAAAATATTAGACAACTATGATTTACCTGGACTATTATATTTGAATTTTCAATGTCTAACTTTTGAAATAGACTATGAAGTTTACTTCATGATCATTTAACAACAAATGTCACTTCATAATAATTAAAATTATGCTTTAATTATCAATAAATCATTTCTGACATTGAAGGTATCATGAATTTCATGTTTACAGACTATATTTACCATTCCATTCAGGATTTGGGGTAAACTTGAACTCATTTCAACATTTGTTCTCAAAAAAAAATCATTTATTAAATGAAGATATACATAAAAATCCAATAGCATTAGTATGAAGCCATTAGTGCTAGTAGTATTTTCAATCCCTTTTCCATTATTTTGAAACGTATTTTTTAAGTACTAGTTAAATACAATATCTCTTAACCAACTGTACTAATTGTAATTTGATTATACCTTCCGCAAAATTGACTACGGTGATATTAAGTTGACTTTATTAACTGCAATTGAATTACAAACAGCATATAATTCAACTTGTAGAACAGGTTAAACAATTATCTATACATATTGATATATATACCAGTTGCTAGTTCACCAAATTCAAAAGTAATTTGATTACCACTTTTAATATAATATACTAATTACTACGACTACATTTTAAATCCATCAATTTACAATGATAAAAGCCTACCAATAATAATTTATACTTATTTCGTTATGTAAATATTAGGTAGGAAAGAAGGTGATTTCTGGTTGTTATATTTTACAAAGATGAAACAAAGAAAAAAAAATTGAAAGTGTTTTTATAATTTATACAATTGTTCCCACGAAAAAGTAAAAATAGTCCAGAACCTATTTCATCATTTACTCAAGTTTATAAGTTGTGACTGTATCGCTATTGAATACACCAAAGACATCTTTAATAAACCAGTATTATCATAAAAAGCGTTGGGATTCACCGCTAAAAAAGTCATAAATTCTGGAATCGTCAAGTATTGAAATTAAAAAACGATTATTAAAGTGGTTAAATAAACGAAGTTATCAAAAAGATGAGTTATCAATATTACTACTACTAATACAAACCGTCAACTATAAATAACAAAGTATTACAACCCTTTCCGAAACAAACAAAAACTTCAACAACAAATAACAAATAATATACACGTATATAGTACGTTGATATTTCACTTCAACTGTTCATTAAATATATCAACATTATAATAATGACCGAAAACTCTAAAATCTATATCTTTCACGATTTTGATAAGAAAGTAATAATGAAGAGCTTCGAATTCACATTCTTTATACATTTTAATAACAATATGTAGTCAATAATAGTTGACAAAAACATTTTCCCAAAACATCTAATCAACTATATCGGCTACTTTATCCTCGATTAAAATCTAACAGAACTTAACAAAAGACCAGATATACTGAATTATTGTTACGAATGATTTGACAAGTGGACCGTGGATAAAAAGTATACAATAAACGGATGAATTATAGCGTAGGCAGAAGTAAAATAATACAAACAATAAATTTAACTTCCAAATGAAAAAGGGAAAAGGGGCAACCTACAAAACGTATTATATAAGTACACCATGGATGAAAAGCTTTAATAGATATGTAAAGACAAGGGTAAATATATCGCCAGTGATAAAGCTCCTCAAAGCCCAAACAAAAAGTTGTAAGGTCCTGCCTTAGCTTAAATAATATCCTTAAACCCGTATATCCAAATACCCTAGAGCAATAACAACTCAATTGATCGAGTTGTGGTAGACTTTCCAATAAATTAGTCGAGTAAGAAAAAACACCACCAAAAAGACCTTTAATAACAACAAGATTATGACAAAGTATACGGCAATCTTTATATTCCTTAACACGTATAATTCTAATGTGTTTGCCAGAAGTATCAGATCTTACCAAAAGGACGGAGCGGTTCTACGTGTAGACTTACTATAAGTATAATTATTGACTTTCTCCCTTCAAAATTTATTCAAAGTTACTATCTTATCCACTAGCACCAATACTAATACTTTCAATGAAGAGACCTAAAATGTTTCTACGACTAATATATAAATTTTTGCCCTCGAGATATTGTTAAAGTGGATACAAATTACATGACTATTGAGACTTTTATGAGGATTTATGACAACGAGTAAAAGTATGATAGTAAGTCATATAATTTTTTAAACGTCAAATTATAACCATTGTATAACATTTTACATCGAATGATAATTAAACTATCAAATTTCCACTTGCTATTTCCTCTTATTTTTACCGGTCAAACCAAGGATTACTACCGTCGTTATATGAGGAATTAATCATAGTTTCGTAAAATTTGCGAAAGTTTCAAAAGTTCTTTCGAATACATTATGAACCTCAAAATGTATTTTATCAACTAAAACATTACTAAGTGGTCCAATATATTAAAACATAAGAAAAATTTCGAAACTAAAATGGATCTCCCGGATCAAATGTTTAATGAGATAATGCTTTATTAAAATATTATTGGGAATGAAAAAGTTGAAAAGGCATATTATTATAAAAGAAAAAGTTAAGTTATCATGGGTTATAGAATGTTAAAATACGTTTTACAGTACCTTAACGATACTTGTAAAGTCTTTTTTTACCAATTAAGTTTTTCGTTCACAGCCATAATGATACGGGTACAAAACTCAGCTAATATATACATCTAAACTTGTAATTTTCACGACAACTATAAGAAATCTCGTACATACCAATTATTTTGATCGCTGGTACGGTGAATTTAAATGATTCGGTTAATAAAATCATTCCATTAAAAGCTTCAACAACAATACAAATAATGAGGAGGATACTTTGGCCTAATTCATGTTAATTAACAATGTGAGGCTTCTTAAAACAACGACAAACAGTGCTAAATATATGGTAAATGAAAATATGAGTCAATAGATTGTATTTTTATCAAATACAAACTTAAAACAACGTAGTAATTAACCGCTATAACTTTTTATATCGCCTAACAAACTAAAATCCATATCATTATCAAAATAATTAATATCTCGAACCTATTCACTTATTGAATATATGCGAACAATATAATAGGTAAATCTTTTAAGAGATTATATCAACTACTATGGTAACACAATATTCAATAAAGGTTATTCATAAGATGTCGAATTACAAAGAGATACTAATATTATCATGAAACTTAACTATACTGATTCCTATAGAACAAAAGTTAGATTTGGTTTTAGAAAAAAAAACTTTCTTTTGAATCAACGATTGCAATTATAGTCGTTAAAATTATTATTGTCAAAATTGTGGAATCCCTTATCCCCTCCTAGTTTCCCCCTCAAAATATTAAAAAATTGGTGCTAACATCAATATTTAAATCAACGAACTAGTTAAAGGTTACGATTAAAATTTCCTCTTTGACTTCTAATAGAGACATTTACATTTTCATATTTAATTATTCAAGGCAACGGTATTATACCTAACAAAATCTGAAATTGTTAACTTCACCGAGGATTCAATTACCCCACTACTGATAAGCTATATACAATTCTAAAAATCTCCAGTTATGAAAAGGTAAATTTATTCGTATTAGAAGAAATTAAAAAGCTTGGTCACTATAGCCAAATACACTCTCTAATTCACCTCAAATTCAAGTTTGCGCTAGAAGAAAGTTGAAAGTTTAACTCAAAAGTCTTTCTAAACGTATTTTAATTGAACGGTTAACCTATAATTTCCGTTTTTAATTTAGTAATAAATTTTTATGGAAACAAGTTCCTAAAAAAAAAATACTATAAAGGAAATATAGAAAAACTTACGTACTTTATAAATTGACACGAACCAGGGACCTTTAAACGTATTAGCTTACGATGAAGAAACCTACTTCATTACGATGAAGTTTAAGTTTATATGAAACTTATAGGTATTTAATATAAATAAATCCCCTTTTAAATATTTTAAACGTACTAATAAGATTAAAAATCAATCATACGCGCTTTTATGTAAAACTTACGAATATTTACCTTGAAAATTTACAATTCTACAAGCTGAGAGGAAATATTACAAATGATAATGAAAATCTTTGACAATACTATTAAACTTAACGGTTAAATACCAATATCACTAGTATTTACGATGTATTATCGTATTAAAACTTAATCGCTACTATAGTTAAATACATAAAAACGAACTATAGAATATAGAAAAACCTTAAAGAAATCAAAGAAGGAATCCACATACCACCAAATCAACGACGCATTTAATATTATAACCGAATGATTCATAACAAACGTACTATTTTCATATGTTTAAAATGAAGTCCATAGGTAAAAAACGCCAGTCAAATAAGATAAACCCTACCAAATACTAAGTATTAGCAACCTTAAAGTATAATTAAAACCATTAATAGTTCAATAGATTTTTGTATTATATAGATCAAACTGTATAAAACCACCCTTAAATTCGATAGAATTCCTTCAGTCGAACAAATTAACTACTATAATCCTTCTAAATCTATTTTCAATATGCCGATAAAACGATGAAAGCGGGGAAAGCAACTCAAAATTAGGACACATCCTAAATAGCAAGACGGAGATAGGGATTTCAAGTTGGAAAAAATATACAAAACATCCTAAGAATCGTAAAAAAAAGGCTAATAACGAGCCATATATTAGTATATGCGCTAAAAATATAATTGATATATCGGGTAAATCTTTTGAGGAAAACTACCAACGTAAAATTAATAATCTCTTCAGCCGTAGAGTCGTTCAACTTATATCACAAGCACAATTCGAAGGGCCAACCATAGCAATACCTTGAATAAAAAGCTTAGGAGACCTATATCATAACATTAAAATAAGCGAAATCATTTAACAACTTGTTAACTATAACAAAATTTAAAACCTACAAAATAAAAACTTTAATATGGAAAATGCATATATTTATTAACAAATCAATAACTTAAACAAAGGTATTAATATAATACCTGTAAACTTGACGATGTTTAAGTTAATAATTTTTTGTATCAATCTTTGACAAATAACACCGTCTTCACCTTCAATATTATATTCCTAATATCGTTTGTTCACAAAACCAAATCTGATCGACAATTAATAGTTCCTGAAACCCTTATACATTGCATATCCATTAGATGTATATATGTAATACGAAACGTATTAACATGTGTGACTTATGGAATAATAATAACATTTGATACCCATATATTAATCGACGGTATATAAAGTTTCTTTTTTCAAATTACTGAAACTACCTTCTATACTTATAGTTATTTATATTAAATTCTGAAACGCTTACAATTACCTTTCCAAACTCGATAAAACTAAAAAATAACGTTTCATAGTAAACTTCAAGGTATTAAAGAAAACATACAAAGTTTAAAAATTGATAGATTCATGTAAATTGACGGAAAGAACAACCCCGCCGACACCATAACCAAAACTACGTTGAATAATGCCCTAAAGAATTTGTGGAAAGCAATAGGTTCATTGTACAGATTGACGGATACGTGGACTGGCCAGCACATAACATGGAGAAACAAAGATACCCTAGCAAACTGAAAGACTACTAAGGTAGAAATATGCAAAAAAAAACGTATCTAAACCTATTGGAAAAAGGTTTACGATTAGTGACGAGCAAATTTGTTACGAAAAACTTGTGTACAGGAATCGGAGAAGTTAAAATCTGGAACTATAGGGCGAAAGACTATAATTAGAGTCAATTTCGGTATGAAACAGGCTATAATTGTCAGGGTACTTACCGACATAGATTGGAAAGACTTCAGTGATTACCATAAATTGTGAAGGGACTAAGCCAAAGCTGTCTCTCAAGGAGGTCTCATACTGTTTATAATCCGTGGTGATGAAAGGAGTGACGAACCCCTGCTAAGGATCAGCTATAAAGCTACAGTGAAAGGGTCGCCTAGTCATGTAATAGGAATAAGGGTATTTTTAGAAACGGCTCCAAAGAATCGTAGGAGCATGATAACCGTTCTGGCTAGATTCTTGGTAACTATTAACCAAGACATCAATCTGTGATATTACCACCGGCTCAGTCCATTAAGTTCCGGAGTTTTGTAAAAGAAAGTAAAAAGCGTTGTCGAAGAGAAAAAAGTAGTGGAAGTCGTCTTTTTGACGTAACCTGTTTCAGAAGGTACGTAGTGACCGCTTAGAAGCAGGTTAAAACTTTATGGCAATGTATAGAAGGTTCCCGCCACTAATTATTTTGGCTTATCGTTAATAGCGCCGGTATTAGTTCTTTGCCTCCCATGATATAAATAGTCCCCATTAGTCTCCAAAATAATAAAAATTCTCACGTTTAACAATCATTTCTCTCCTTTTTAAATAGTAGTGCTACATACCTCCGCCCTACAATACGTCATAATTAGTCCAAAATCTAAAAGCTTTAACCATTTACTTTTGCTTTGGTTTTTCGTTGAAGTCCTTGTTTGTTGAAATTTATACTATCTTAAGTGTCAAGGTGGACAAGGTTATCCAAAACGTAAGTTCTGCTGTTTCGAAACCGGTAATATTTTTTTATTAATGAGTATGGAGTTTCCACGAGTACGCCTTATAAACATATACTCCGATTGAACTGAAAAGCAGACCTATTTTTAATAGATTTATAAAATGTCATATGATTCGCGTGGGGTTTGTTGAGACGTTGAAGATAAATACAAATTGAAATAGCATCTAGAAATGTGTTGAAAAATAATAAAATATTAGTGTTAAATTCCGTTTGTATACCGTTCGCGTTACGGATAGTGACTCCGGTTATATTTAAACCCATTTAAACCTTAACCCTAACATTTATTTAGTTGTTAAGAAGTTTTCGGGAGTTAAATTTAAATTCGATATTCAAGATTAGAATAAGTTATACAGTTCTCAATCTTCTTTTTTAAATGTTTATGAGCGGTTTGATAATATATAGGCTTAGATGGTTATAGTTAAAAAGGGTATAAGATTTGGCTGTGTCGTTTGACGTAAAGTTAAGACGTGTGGCAGCGGTGACTCCGTATTGTTTATGTCCATTCATTCTGATAATCGCCTATTTATACAGATTTTGAATGAAACGCATGATAATGAGGTAAGAAAAAAAATATATTGGTACTAAACGTGGACATCTTAGTCAACACACAGGGAAGAAGTTTAATTAAAGGCTTTTGAGGAATTCATCAGTGTCATTAAAAGTCTTAATAGTAAATTGAGAAAGCTTGTTAATATAAGCGAGAAATTACTTGCTGTTAATATCATAAACGGGAATTCGAATAATGGGAAAGGTTAATATAAGGGTATGGTTAAGTAATTATAGTTACAGTTGTAATAATGATACACATTTATTGCAGCATTCAACATCCGTAATATAACAGTTTTGAAACGATTCTATAATTGATAAAGAACAAAAATAAATGAAATATGTTAGCGGGTTGGCGGGAAAGCTTATTATTATGTTTGTCCAAGCTATACCGGAATTCGAAAGCTTCGAGTGTTATGGTATTCAAGAAGTTTGAAAGTAATTTATAAGTTGGGTGTATATTACATATCCATTTGATTTAAAACCAACGGTTTTAGGGAATTACTAATATAAGAGCGACATATTTAAGGTTTATTTCGAATTTGTTAAATATTTTCGATGTAGTTTGTAGCTTTATGTTTGCTATTAGTACTAATAACGTCGATAGCTAGTAATTGATAGTTGCGGACTTGTTAATTCTAGAACGGGTTAAAAATGGATTGGATAAATTAGTTGATGTCAAATTGGAAGGGTTTTTCATCCGGAATTTTGAGTTTAACGACGTATGAATAGATTATATGTATATTAAGATATTTATCTTAAAAGTTAGTTTAGTTTTTTCAAGGTTAATTTGGTTTGTAATTTTAAGAAAAAATTTAAACGTTATTGCTGACTCGAAAACATTTGAGGGAAAAATATTATTCATTAACAGCTTTCTCCATACGTTATTATGCAACCGTTATTACTATTTGTGTAAGTTTTTCAATATGACGATTAAGTTAAACAAAGTTTCCGGATTTTATGAAATTTTATTGTTAACACAAATAAATGTTAGATAAATAATATTAGGTTAGCATAATAGTTATGTATTATAAGAACGGATCAATATTATATTATTAATATTTTCATTAGTTAACATCACATAGTAATTCGGTCATTAACTATGTTTTTGAAATTTAGTGTAAATAAAGAGAAAATATAGACACATTGAAATACAGTATTTAGGCGTTGTTTTACCCCCTTGAAGTTGTAGAGGCTTTTGTAATTTTATTATTTTAATTTAAAATTTGATCATTGATAATAGAATAAAGAAACCAGTAAAATAGTTCATGATTGTTTAGAAACTACTACGCGTAAGTTTCAAAGTTTATAGTATTGATTATTTTTAGTATAACAACTTTACTTAAACGATCTGTAATAATTATCATATAACATGGGTAATCAATTCATTTCTAGGGGAAATCAATTATGAAGTCCATTAAAAATATTTCCTGAGACATTTCAAAAAAAGATAAGGGTTGAAAAATCCATGTTTCAAGATATCTTTAATAGTTCATTCGTTTTTAAATTTTATAATTCCGGTAAAAACATCGTACTGCACGGTGTAATCCGGGTGAACAGTATATGAAGAATGAAAAGGAGACAATAATCACGCGAAACTTGTAGCCAGTAAAATGATAATCGAATATATTTGAAATTTATGTAGTAATAATCTGTAATCAATAGAAAACGTAACTACAGTTACGGAACCGTAAAATATGATTATCGTTTATTAAATATTTTGAAATGAAGACCTGAAATATTTGGTAGTGTTGAATACAAATATCGATAATAAAACTTCCATCGTTTATATGTACCATACGAATAAAACGGGGGTAAGTAGCGTTCCGGGTAATAATAACGTTGAAACTACTTTAAGGATCAATGTTGGTAAAAGGTTTATGATCTTTCAGAATGGATTTGTTAATAACAGATTATTGGGGGAGGGGTATGCATAGGAGCGGTTTTGAAAAGATTACTTCGGGGCGTAAAATTTATATTTCCCGGCTTAAAAAGCGGGTATTGGAGAGGCCTATGGGAATATCCTGATTTCATCATAAAAGTACATCGGGTCGTATATAGTTTACCGTTTTATTATGTATTAATGTAAAACGGAATTGCAAAAAACGTTTCAATTAATAAATTTAGAGTTTGGAGAACCGTTATATAATTATAGAGTATTTTAAGTTTTTATAATTCTTGATTATAATACACATATGGGTCGTGTCTTGAAGCTTCGCGTTTTATATATTTTAGTAATTGATAATTTTTAGTATTTTTATCGTGAATTCTATAATTATTTTCAGTAGGAGATGAACGACAAAAGTAATAAGCCATTTTGCGTAAGGTACTGTAATAGTTCCATTAAACGAAATAACCTTTTACAGACGAATCGGAATAGTCGGCTTTCAAAAAGGTTCTTTAGTTAGTGTCTCCTAGCAGAAAACCAGTTTATAGAGGTAGGAAAACTTAAGCTATTCGAATATTGTTTTTTTCCTGTGACACATACAAAAATCCATATTCGTTGACATTGATACAATTAAGTCATCGTAGATTGAAAATAAAGTTCAAATATATAACCAGTAAGTGTTGATAAACCTAAGAAAAACTTGTACCTTTAACATAAACGTGGGAGCTATTTACACACCGATATTGTATAACTTCTCCGTATTGATACGTATTTTGATTCCCTATTCGTTAACAAAGCCCAAATACTAAGCTTTTGAAACAACAAATTTACATTTAAATATATCTAATTTTGACTTACCAACGTTTAAATTTTTTATTATTCATTTGCCGTTAACGTTATAATTATCCAAAATGGTATTTCAATATGTTTCAATAATTTTAAGGTAAAAAAAGGATAAATGTTAACAAATAGGCGTAAACAACTATTAATATGTCGTTAAAATTAGTGGATGTATTGGTAAGGTCGAAAGGATTCACTAGCTATTTCAAAAGTTTAAAACGTGTGCGGAGAGTAATCTTTTACTTGTCGCTCACATTAATACGAAGCTTGTAAAAGATGATTTTCACGTTGAGTATGGTAAATTAATTAGTTTGTGAGATATTCGCGAGTATTATTTTAATTAGGATAATTGAATAGAGGTCGGTTTTCGTAATATTATTATGTTTGCGGTAATAGATATAAAAGGGCAAGTTTCCTCCAGATTTCCCAACGAAGAGTATAGGGGTACCCATTGAAAAGCTATTCACGGGAAGATAATCATAATTGAACAAGTTAATTAGCGTTTTTCGTAATATTAGTAGTTTCTTCTGTAATATATTATACAAAGGGTTCCACAGGATGTTTAAAGATTGGTTATGATCATTATTTTGAAAAATAATTTTATAATCGATTTTGGAGCGGCAAGAAAATAGTTTTTCCTCCAGGGTTTTTTATAATAAGGGCGCGAACTTCTTAAAGTTATTGAGGAATTTTTCGCTAGCAGTAACGAGTGATTTCAGGTCTAATGTCCTCTTAACATCTTCGAGGGAGACGATGGCGAGTCATATTGTAACGGTTTGGTTTCTCTGTATTTTGTGCACTGTGGTATGGAAAGTCGTGGTATTAACTCCTATAGGTGAATTTTTTACCGATACGAATTCCCGTTCTTATACAAGATGGTTACCTCTTCATCTTAAAAGTAGTATATATTTTAGAACAACATGAATCACCTATTTGTGCTTTACTTAAAGTATACCAAAAATAGCGTAATAGTAGTGATGGGAAATTATATAGGTCCAAATTCGATACCCATATTTAAGGAGATGAATATTGAAAAAAATTATAAAAGAAATAAGCCGTAGGTTAATGTTAGGTATATAACAGGGAGTTTCATTAAATTATCGGGATGGAAAGAAAATACGCGGTGATTGTAATCGGCGGATAGGCTGTTTATTCGTCATGTTATAACTTTTGTTACTTTTATCTATTGAAATATTGGCAAATTTAATAAAATTGTAAAGTAATTTTATAATAAACGGAGAGTTTTTGAAAGTTTAGGATGAATTATCGGCTCGAATTTCAATCCTTTTGAACACTTTATTCGACACTATATGAGAATTACTGTTTTTCCTTCTAAAATTCGATCAGGTTATTAGCGAAGGTAAGGTAAATATTTTTATTAGTTTTGATATTAAAGAACCTTTGGTATTACACTCTATTTGAAAAATAAGTACAAATTTGATAACTATTTGCGCTATATTTCAGGCATAAGCTAAGACTTCTACTACAGGAAAGTATAAAATCGTTAACTTAGGTAACGCTTCATTTAATAATAGTATTGAAGGCGTTTACTCTAGTTATAATAAAATTTCTCCAGTTATTGCAGGCGGGCTTATCACCTTTACCTTTTTCGTTATGAATGATACCATAGTTATTAGTATTATTGACATATTGAACGTTACCATATCGAGTGCGGAAGTTACAAAGTCGTTTGAAAATCAGTTCGATGCGGATAACCAATTTATTGTAATTTAGAGGTATGTTAAAGTGGAATAATGTGTTAGTGAACGAATTATTAATAGAAATTTAAACAATAGTGGATCTAACGACGTATTCTAAAGCTATACAACTAGATTTATTAAATAAGGCCTTCCAAACATTAAAAAAAAAACGAAAAACCATTGACGAGTCTTTTGTTTCAAATTTCTGAACCGGGCGATAGTGGTTTTCGCCGAGTTTGAATCTTAGTAATATACGCGAAACATTATTATCAAGACGATAGACTTATTATTCTTACCTTCGTTACTGCGGGCGTAATAATTTTTTATGCCGGTTTTTGTAAAGCCTTCTAATCATTAAAAAATAGTAGAAAAGTAATTATTAATGACGATGGATTTCAAGTTATTATATAATTTACGTAATATAGTAAGGTTACATACCGGAAAAAGTAACGTAGCGACGGAAATTTTAACCCATTCATCGGAAGATTTACGTTTAGCTTGTTAACAGTTAATATTATCGGATAAGTTAATATCGTAATCGGTGTCGGAGGAATTCGTGTCGTCATTATGATCGGATAAGTCGACGCGGTCCCAAATAAGAACGGCGTGGTAATTACGTTGTTTGTAGGTAACGTAGGAGCAGAATCCCTTTGGGGGTTATGGGGGGGGGGGTTTCAAAATGTAGGCGTATCGGCGATAGTTTTAAGCTATCGGTTTATAATTATTGACGAAGTTCTTATATAGGTATTGCGTTAATTTATACATAAAGCGTATTCGTCAGTTGCTTAATCTCGAATAATAAGTTTCGTATGTAAAATATAGGTAAATCGTTGATATCAAATAACTGAATAATCGAATTATATCAACTGAACACCCTGGGGATAATTGCGTATATACGCGTTATCGAACTATCAAAGTGTTTAGATTCAAAAATTCGAAAATTAAAATTTTAAGTAATAACCGTTTGTGAACAACTAAACCACTTTCGGAAAAAATAATATCGATGATTATATGGAAAAAAACTAGGCAAAAGTTATCGTTTCAGATGGTCGAATACTATTTGTAATCCTCGACCAAAAAAGAATGGAGAAACTCCCACAAATGAATTGCTATAAAACTATAAAAAAGGGGTAGCTCGGTAACGTGAAAGGTGTAAGAACATGCTCAAAAGCGACTCCAGAGCATCGTAGGAGCATGGCAACCGCCAGGGCTAAATCTTTGGTAACCACTAGCCCAGGTACCAACCTATAACAAAGAAAAAAAATTTGTTTTGTTGAAACGCGCGCGCACAAAAGTGAAAAGTTGCTAATGTTAAAATAAAAATTAATTTCAGTATAACTAAGCTAAATACACTAACGAAGAAATGAATTAAATTGTCTTTAAGTTGAATTTATTCACTGCAAGTCAATTTCACGGAGTTTCCAAGTCAGATTAAGGTATATTTCAATCAATTACCCACAAAATTCATTGTGTAAACTGGTTAATGGTCTGCTAAACTTCAAAGTAACTACATCACCACTTTTAATACCATACAATAATTACTTCGACTACGATTCGAGTCAACTACGACGAAAATATAAAGGCCCTCTAACAGATTGAGAATTTATGAAAAGATTAATTTTTAAGTTGAGGATTTAATATAAATCACTAAATAGAACATATATCCCTTTCATTCTTTCAATATTTTAATAAACGTTGATAGACATATATTTAAATCAAATTCCTATTATTTTAGCATCAGTTGAAAAATTCATTATCGCAATGTTAATGTTTACGTCATAAATAATAATATTTGGCAGTTCCAAATACTTGTTAAACTTCAAAGTTTTTAAAGTTTTCTAAAATCTTTCGTTGTTAGTAATTTGAGTAATTTAGTGTTGTAAGAAGGGGTTGTTAAGTTGACAACGTAAAAAATAGGCTTACTATTCAGAAGTAACTAGGCCAAGACTGCCGCTCAAGGTGGTTGGATACTATCTATAATCCCCTATGAAAAGGGAGGAAAAGCCCCTACTATACAGCTGCTATGGAGCTAGTCACACAGTGTAGCCTAGTTATGTGATAGGTTACATAACGTAAACACTGTTGAGAGCAATGTAAAAGCACTGTAAAAGCATGATAATCGCTAAGGCTAAATCTTCAGCGACCATTAGCACAGGTATCAACCTATCACACTACCCACGGCTTTATAATATAAAAGGTGTTGGCGTTCTAACCATTAAATTTAAAATTCCCCGAATCATTGTGAAAAGTTGGCGTTTCTGCCGTGAAATACGGAATTCCTTAACGTGTAGTAAAAGGTACCGATTGACAACGACATGAAAGCCTCTCCCTCCAAAAAAATGACCTCTTTACCTCTTAACAAACATTGGTAAATGTATTTTTTCCCATAATATTAACAAATTTGGTTAAAACGTTTGACTAGTTTGATTCTTGCTTATCATTCCATTCAAAATTTAGCTTTTTTCTTCCTTTTATCTTTCTATTAACTTACAAATTATTACCACGGTCGATATAGTTATTCTCAACTTAAGTCCTCATTTCAAAGTTTTTGTACTACTTGTTAAATCAAAGTTAATTCTTGCATCTTAAGCTTATCTATTCTTTCTTAAATAATAACTTTATGTATTCCAGTTTTTAATGTTTGTATCTTATAACGTATAATTTTCGTGAATATTATTAAGATATTAAAGATAAACGCGTTGTGAATATTTTATAATTGTGCGAAACTTATTCAAAAGCGGTGGAAACAACAGCGCTTGATATAAGCTTCATATTATCGGTTCTAGCGACAGAGACTCGGGTGATACATATACTTTTTGAACGTAACCTTAAATATAAACAAGGTTATTAAGAAAGTGCATAAAACTGGTTTCGTATTCGATATCTAAAACCGAAGTTAATGACTTCGTTTTCAAATTGATTCCTTCTTATTGAAGAATAACTAAATAGTATATTAACTTAATTCTTTGCCGTTGCAAAGATTACAAATATTATCCGCGCAACATGACAAAAAATCAATATATGTGGTAAAGGTATTTAGGCTTTTTTAACGCCTATTTCATCGAGTGGTCGTTGAGATGACTAACTATTAAACGGGTAACAAGAAGATTAGGTGAGTAAGACGTCACTGTTGAAAAAGTGAAGGTAACAACTAATAAGCTATGAAAAAGTCAACTTAAAATCTAAAAATAAGCTTGTTAAAATCGCTCGGAATATTGATAGAAAGTTGGATAAGTTGCTGAGAATAGATAATAAATTACTCATTAGTAAAGATACGAACTTAAATCTTAAAGATGATATTCAAAAATACGAAAATATGATCAAGTAGCTTTTGAAATAATGTTAATTATGGGAAAAATTAAATATATACCTGTAATATTATTAATATCGGCGAAGTAATCACGTAGAAGCAATTTAATGAGCAAATTATTATGCAATGAAATATATTGGCTAACGAAGCGAAATAATATAAAATTATTTTCGGCCAAATTATCAAAAGACTATAAATTATAGAGAGCTGTAGTATTTAGGACGTTTAAAATTAGTTCTCAAGACGGTTAGACGTAATTGATCAATTTAATTAACACCTATTATTTTGAGGGGTTTTCGGCTCAAAAACAACTTATTTGGGGTTTAATCCAAGTTTTTTCTCAAGGTTTTCGACGTGATACTCGGGTTTTATCTCTTGATTTTCGTTGATAACATCGATAACGAGCGAAAAATAGTTATAAATTTATTGATTCGAAAGCAAGTCGATAGTTATTCAAATTCGCGATTTCGTCACCTTTCCTGTACCAAAAGTCTTAGTTATAACGGTTGGCGAAAATGGGACCGGGGGCTTTAATTGCATTTATACGTTCCCAAAAATTTGATTACTTAACGTTTGAGATGATAAGTTAACGTTAATTCAAATGGGGTGAATATTTGGTGAGTTGGAAGAGATGTGACGTATTCGATTAGCGCGATTTATCCATTCAACGCAACTTAACGATTTTTGGTGTTTTTCGTTCAATATATTGATTTTGACATATTTAATAACGTATTCAAGTGAAGATTTTGAATTGTAAAGTGAAAAGTATTGATGTATAAGGTAAAGATTAAGGTTCTTTTCTTCCAGAATCGTTGTTTATTATAAATGATTTTCATCTTAGCGGTTTGTGATTTGCGATTTACAAAAATATCAGTAGTTACTTAACCGTTTGCAAATTGTAATAGTCTTTATTACTTAGTAACAGCTTTCTTAAAGATTCGAGACTTTTAACGGTTAAATCAACATGCGTTTTTTAAAAAAGAGGTTTTCATGAAGATTTCTCAATGTCTTTCAATGGCGATACCGTCGCTACTTGAAGACTTCCATGAAAACCGATGTAGTCCAGACCTATTTTTTTTTACTTATTGCTATAAAAACCGACGAAATTCATAAATAATTGTCGAAAAAATCTTTTTTCTATCGTAAAATACAAAAAGTAACCAGAAAGTAGCTTTTTCTTTTACTTAATTCAGTTATACTTGACCTAACAAAAAATGATCAGTGTTAATATGACTCTGGACTTTGCAACGTTGTCGATTCACATCGTAGTCGAAGTAATAATAAGATTCTGTGGTCATGTAGTAGATGGTTACTTCTAATTTTAGTAGACCGCTAGCTAGTCTATATAGTACTTTGTATGGCTAATTTCTTGACCCGTGTCCCACATTGAATTGGGCACTCTACTGCAATTGATTTGCAGCATTAGTGTGAAATTTTAATGCATTGCATTTGAAAGCGATTCTAACAGTTGATATGTTCCTCCAAACCTTTAACTTAGATAATTGAAATAACGATAAAGACCTTACGCTTAACTGTTACGTCGATTGTAAATGAAACAGACTATAAAAAGCCGTAAATTGGAAACTTGAATCGTAACTCACGTTAAGAAGATATTCTGGCCCAAGTTTAAATTAGTGTCGTAAGTTGTTTTTATCAAAATCATATTAAGAAATATGAGGTTTATAGTGAATGAGGTTGCTAATTAATATGTTGTATTGTTATCGAACATCGATTGAAATAGGTGATATTGTTGGAACGAAAGTTAATTACAGTAAACTCAAGTCAACTTTACTGAATGTAAGTTGGCTGTAATGATTGTAAGTTAACTGTATTGAGTACAAATCAAGTTTCCAATTAAATGTGGTGCATGGGCCATGCAGTTACCCATATAGATCAGTGGGTAGATCGGCTAGCGGTCGGCCAGACTTAGATGTAACACATTACCACTTTCAATTCAATACACTAGATACTTCAATCACGATTCGAATCAACTACATTGCAACGATGAAGATCTACTAATACTAATCAGTGCTTATTGGGTTACGCATGGATAAGCTAGGTAAAAGAAGAAGTTACCTTTCGGTTACACCTTGTAATTTTATATGATACGGGAAATATTGCTACGATCTTTCTTTATAAATTGCGTAAGTTGTTCGTAGCAGTAAGTAGGGATAGTTTATAGACTGAGTTAGTTGTTTGTGGTAGTGTTTAAGGGGCGATGGTGTCGCTTGATTACTAAGATATCTTTATTAAGCTTGTTTCCAAAACTAAGCGTTATAAACACCCGTCAAAAGTCTTCAACTTCATTGTCAAAAAGCGATTACCAAATTGTTAATCCCTTTGTAGTTGGTTAACCCCAAGTTCTTATTATAAACCATAAATCGTCAAGTCTCAAGCTTTTTGAATAATAAATGGCAACTTTAGGAACAAATAATCAACCCTATACCATACCACTTATATAAATTTTTCTTTTTATTGAAAAATCGTTCATTCAATATAGAAGTAAAATTTAAAAATCAGAATGATGACCGAAAACACTAGGATAAATATCATTACCCACACTATTAAGGAAGAAGTAATTAAAAACCTTGGATTCATCTTTATTAAGTATTTTCACAGCGACTTATTAGTTACAAGATATGTGGAAACAAATAAAAAAATTAGTTTAAGTTAAACAAAAAGCTTAATACTGTGAATAAGGGATCCTAATATCAAATAAAGTTTAGAAAAATGTGTATTAGGCAGAAATACTTCACGAATACAACGTTGATAAATAATTAATGAATACAAAAAGTTAAGAGAAAAGGTATCGCTGGTTATAGAGTTCCTTAACGCCTTCACTACACACAAGTTTATAAGGCTTTGCTTGAAATTAAGCTCAAATAATTTCCTTAAACTCTTCCACTCAAGTATGACAAAGCGTAACTACTATCAATAATACTCAAGACTGAATTGATTTGTACGTGGAGAATCCTTAATTCTATGAAGAGATGAATTAACATCCTCGGCAATCGTACCAAATAACTCTTCAAAATTAATAGAAACCTCACCATATAACCCTTGAACACTAGAAAAAACATTAGCAAGTTTACGGAAATACTTTACAAATCCATTATTACTACTAATACTACCCTCAGTAAGTTAAATTTCAGCAGTTTGAACAACAGAATCACACCTAATACTAAGGAAGAAGCGGTTCTACGCGTTAATTTATAGTAGGTACAACCACTAGCTTTTTCCCTTCAAATTTTGCTAAAAGTAATTACGTTACCCACCAACACTAGCACTTCTAATTGGAAGACCTAGAGGGGCCGCACTATTATTATATCACTTTTCCATTTCAAGATGTTCTCATAGTGGATACAAAATATGTAACGATTACAACTTTCGTGAAGTTATGGGATACTAAGGAGATATATAACAATAAGCCGTATAACTTTTTAGAAATTAAGCTACGATCATTTTTTAACGTTTATCTTTAGATAGATATTGAGTTTCATGTCTTTTACTTGGTATTTTTCAACATTGTTATCATTGAAGCTGAAGATTATTACCTATATTACCTGACAAATTTTGCGTTATTCTGGAATATTTACGATGTTTTAAAGGGTTATTTCGAATACAATGTTAACTTCATCCAGTAATATATATATTGAAACATTATGAAGTGATCTTACATCGTGGAATATAAGAAGAAGTTGAGGACAAAAATAACAATCTTAATTAAATTTGATATAAGTTAATGTTATATTAGCAAGTAATGAGGAATGTAGAAACTGGAAAATGTATACTACACTAACAAGTTGATTAAATTGTTATAGGTTATAAATAGTATGGAGACGCTTTTCAATACCCTTGCGCTATCTAGAGAATCTTTCTAAACTAAATATATTTCTCGTTTCTAATTGTAGTGATATAGATACCAAGCTTTGATAATAAATATTTTAAAAGTTATAACTTCATTCAATAGAAGTACAATGAAGACCCCGCTTTCATTTATTATACCCATTGTAAATATAGTAATTATAGTAAGGTTTGCTTACAAAAATCACCTTGAATAGGAAGCCTAAATGAAAACATATGTAAAGATGAAGATAATTTAGATGAAAACTATTTCAACCCCATCAATTTACTAATTAAAATAGCGTTCAAGGTTTTGTCTTTTTAGTAAACAAATCTACTAATTAATAATTTATATTTTTGTCGTTTGAAAATTTAATCAGTATATATATTATATCCAATACCTATTGATTATTTACTAGGCATAAATTGAACTTATGATAGATGTAAAAGATACTTAAATAAAATATAAGTAAGAAATACTTGAGGTTATTAGCTGGTATTAAAATATTAGCCCTTGCTTTGAAGAATTGTAGTTACTGATCGAATATATCTTTTCTTATCGTATAATAAGTGAAAACCCTAAGCACAGTTCTGACGATAATGATTTTGGACCCACGTATTTATTTACTATTCTCGATTGTTATGCACAGTCAATATTACTGTATTATTTGACAGATACTAGGGGAACAAGATATTCAATAGGAGGTTATTTTCATTATATTACATTATGAAGGGATACTAAAATTGTTATGTAACTTGACTATACAGAAGCCAGTAAAGCCAAAGTAGGATTCAGATTTAGCAAGGAATGTTTTCCACTTGAGTCGAAGGTTATAATTAGAATCCTTCAACCTATTATGTTTTACATTTTGTTATCCCGTGCCCTTTTTTCCCTGTAAATTATAAATATAGATAATCTTGACGTTATAGCTAATGTTTCAACTAACGAGTTGGTTAAAGATAATGGTTAAATGTTTCTACTTAGTTTATAATAGAGCAATTTGTGGTTTAAGCTTTCAGAATAGGAGGTAATGGAATTGAATTTGACAGTTTTGTTGGAATAGCAGTCAAATACAGTACAGTCAAGTCAATTATACTTACAGTTAATTGATTGTAGTTACTGAAAAATTGACTGCAGTTTGTGGAACTGACTGTAAGTACAGTACAGTAGGTGCCTACTTAAACGTAGAGCATAGGCCAGAGCATTTGGCCATACAAATTAGCATGCGTACCGGCTAGCAGTCTGCCGAACTTAGAACTTACAACTTATCAACAACAACCAATTGCAATTTAGCACCAGTTACTTCGACCACAGTGATTCGAATCGAATACGTTGCACCAAAAAAAACCTCCCAATATAATTAGAGCTATTCAATGATACGAAAGGTTCAAATATATTTCAATTTATTAGCTATATGAAGTCAATCAACCAGTCAGCTATAAAGATGTAGATTCATCCGTATTGAAAGGGATTGAGAAACTTTGTTATTATTGTTTAAAGTATTCGCTAACCCCTTTTTAATTTTAAGTTCACATTAAGAAGATTAAAGTCTTAATTTTAAAGATTATGTTCAAGTGTTTCATTCAGACGGTAAGCTTTCAATTCCCATCTTTAATTCGGAAATAATTTTTGATAAAGAGAAATTAATTTCAATTATTATAGTAAATGAAACATGGGAAGCATTACATCTCCTATGAATTACTACGGACCTGTTACCTCGATAGTTACTAATTTAAGATATTGACATTGATTAAGAACCATGAATTTGTGAGTTAATTCTAAATATATTAAAGTTCAATATAAACTGGTACGTATTGAAATATACTTGTGTATTGGTAAGGTTGCATAGATATGCAAGTGCTTATATAAAGTTGACGATATTTTTACGCTAAATATTAGTCATATTAAAATATTGGAACTAATATTCTAAATGGAAGTAAAATGCCTTGACAATATTATGAGTCCTAATGATTGAGTATTCACTTTATTGGTTTTGAGCGTATATTTACTTAAAACAATTGAATCATTTTTGTTAACAAACTCTTCATAAAAGGTTATATTATTTAACAGAACCTTGAAATAATGTGGAACGAAATCAATAAAGCGCCAAATGAAAAATTCGCTTAGTACTAAAAACAAACCGTCGACAACGTATATATTATTTTTATCTTTTTAAAAGAGAACCTTTTAAATAAGAATCCGGACAAATTGAATGAACTTTACAAAATCATAAGTATCACAAACTCAAACTTGAATTTTCAAACTCTTAATGGTTATATGGTTTGTCGTGTTAACCAAATCAAAATATATATAAAAAAATCAAACTCAAGAAGAAATTGAAATTAAACTAACTAACAAACAGAACCCTCGTAAACCGATCATTAAGAAACCTTTGAAACGAATATAACGCAAACAAGCACCTAAAAATATAATTAAAAAGAGACAGATAAGAATCATCAACTAGAAAATCATATATGCCAGTCTCTATATCGTAAAATGAAATATTGAATAACAAATGAGCGGATAGGTCACATACTCAAAGTATTATTAACATGCTGTGTAATTCTTCAAAAACAAACCGAGCAGAAATTAACTTAATCTTTACCAAAAGCATCATTTGACTTACTCTATTAACATGGTGTAAAGAGAATAAGGTAACGAGTTTTGCATCAATAATAATACAAAAAAATAAGATGAAAGGCAAAACCACAAACGTTTTGTACTAAAATTCAACGCTAATTGCTTAAAGAAATAGTAATAAAGGTAAAAACTTAATTCTCACTTAATAGTTTACAATTGATACAGGCTGTTTCCTGAGCTATTGGTTACCAGAGATCTAGCCCTGTCGATTCCCACGCTCTTACGATGCTCTGAAGCTGCTTAGGAGCATGCCCTTACATCTATCACGCTACTGGGCTACTCTATTTTTTGTAGCTTCGTAGCAGCTCTTGAATAAGGGTTTCTTTTTCTCTTTTTTTATCTAGTATTATAAATAGTATTCGATCACCTTACGCGAAAGCTTTGATTTGGTCCCTTTATATATAATATTTGATTATTTCTTTCCGACGGTATTTTATTGGTTGCAAACGGCTATAGCTTAGGGTTATATTTTTCTACCTTTCAAACCTTGACCCCTTAGTTTTGATGTAGTTTCTTCACGCGCATGTCAAGGATTAGGTCCAGGGTGCCTTAGTCACGCAATACGAATATTTGACTGCCTAATAAGAACGATTTACCAAATCTTTACATGTGGCATTCGTTTAGCGAGCCTAAGCTGTTTACTAGTATACTTCATATATGGAATAACAAAATACCGACGTACGAATTATATTAATAAATAAAATTTTTTAGTTTACGGATGTTCCAGATAAGTTTACTTCTTTGAATAAATCCACAAATTAAGTGGTTTCGCTCTTACGTTTCCTCCGAACGATAAAATTACTGTATCCGTTCCTACCGGAAATCATTTCCACTTACCCGACAATAACGACCAAAACTCTTCGAATTTCGATTACCATATTGACGGCCTATTCGATAAATTGGGACGTTAACGAATCAAACATAAAATTATGAATTGACCAGTCAGGTTTTCCGGGATTAAACTACACTTTTTGGTATAAAAAGTTATAATATCATATAAATCATATAAAAACAGGAAGTTTAACGGTATAAGAGAAAATCAATTTCATTTTATTTAATAATAATAAAGATTTACGTAAACCGTTATTCAAAGTTACTACGTTCGCGGTAATCACGGTGGTAATAACGATCTTAACGTTTTTATGGTAATATTTTACGCGTATTATTACGATTTAAACGCATTAAAAGCCTTTAATATCCATTTTACAAGTTTAAAATAAAGATCTTATTCACGGTTTTATAACATTTGAAACCTTTAAAAGACCTTATTTATAAAATATGGAAATATAGTTTAAAAATACATCGTGAAATTCAATAGCTCAAAGGAAATCATTGATATTATATTAACTAACACATTATTATATTTTAGATATACCCATGAATTATTACAAGTAGATTGTCTGCGTTCATATTATTGATTAAAGACTCTATAACCTTTGTCTTTGGTTCCAAATAGTTACTTACATTGTTAATATTGATATTAGCGGTGCTACTTGTAGTGGGAATGACAATAGCAATGCGCCCGTTCGCGATAATTAGGAAGATATTATTATGACCGGCGTGAACACTTTTCAAGCCGATACCAAACAGAGAATTACCTATGATCACCTTTCGGAACTCTCCCGCTGTAAAAACCTTAGCTTATGCCTAAAATATAGCGCGGATATTTATCGTATTCGTACCTGCCTATTGGATTCCACGTAACGCCTAAATAGCTCTAGTATCGAAACCAATTTAAATATTTATCTTATCTTTATCGACGATTTTATCGCCAATTAAAAGGTAAAACCGTAATTTATATATATAATCGCGTATAAGAGTTAAAGGTATCTTAATTCAATCCGATAGCATACCTTTAACTTTTCAATGGTTTCACATATAAAGTACATTTACTTTATAAATTTCATTAGTTTCTTATGTTTTAGTAAATATAGGTTGTGAATATTATAAAGATACAAGTAAATAGCTTACCTCTCGATTAAAGTTACCGTGTATTCCTATTCCACCCGGATGATTTAACTAAATCACCTCTTATATACCTGTAACTAGCTTACGGCTAATGTTTTTATAATTTATTTAGACGTTAACTTCGACAGATATCAAAATTGAATCTAGCTTATGTTATTTCTTACTTATATTATGAGGTCATTTTTGATAAATTTTAAATGAAGTATCAATAGGCAATTCTTATCGCTTTGAAGTATTTATTATTCCCAGTTCGAACTGGTCATTATCATATACAAGACAGGGGTTTTACACCGATATAAAAGGCACTTAAAGGTATTGGTTCTGCTACTTTTCATACTATATTACGTAAAGATCATTTAAATTAAGCCGCTATTTAGCAACTTATCGCCGTTTTTCAAAATCATATTAATAAAACGTTAACCTTAAAGCCACCTATTCTTGTTAATGATAAACTCCCCAATACCTTTGAAAGTTTCGCGTTTTTATTTCAGAATGCCTTGGGGAATAAGTTTTTTCCTTACCATTTTGAAGCTGACAACTAAATAGTATTCTAAAATCTTACTTAGAACTAACCCTGAAAAAGTTTTAGGGCACATTATACGGAATGGTACGTAAAGATCTTTTGATATTAAGAAAGATATTAATCAAGTTCTTAAATGAAGGTTATATTCGCGTCAAATAGTTTTTTTTAGCGGATTCCCCCATACTTTTTATTCAAAAAAAAAAAAAATCCGAATACGGTTTTCGTTTCTATATCATTTACCGCAATATTTATACTATTAAAAACCACAACTTTCATCATATTCCGTTGATTACAAAAATGTTTGAGAATATTTTACACGTCAAATGGTTTATTGAACTTGCCGTTAAAGCCCGTTTTTCTAAACATTTTACTAAGGAGACCGACGAGTAGAAAAGTATATTCCGTATCTGTTGTAGAATTCCGTAATGGATAGTTATTCTTTGAGGGTTTTTTTATAATGTACGAGGTAACTTTTAAACATGTATTAGTATATTGTTACGTTTAAATTTCGATATTTTTCTTTCGTTTACTTCGAAGATATTTTGGTATATTGAAATAGCGGTTTTAACGATTATACCTTCAAGATCAAGTAGGTATTGAACGCTTTGACCCCCATTAGAGTAAACTTTGTTATATTTAATTGAAAGTATGATATTTCGAGAATGGAATATTGGTTTTTTTATTATCCAAACTAAAATTTAAACACGTATAAATTCAGAAAAGTTTATTATTTTTCTGGTGGAAATGGTTTTTACGTTTGTATTACGGGTATAAGTTCTTCAACTCTATTTACTTTTACCAGTAATTTATTTAAGGCTATTTGGTAATTACCGGCACCTTGATTTGGTTGATTAGGACGTTTATAGTTTCCTGTTAGAAGCCTAAGAAAAAGGCTGTTTACTAATAGCTTAAGTTTTTCTTTTCTTTTTCAAATCAATTTTCGTTTCACGGTATCTCAACCGGAAAATAATTTTCGAGGCTGTTTATTCTGGTTGGACTCAATTAGTATATTCTGTTTAATAAGACTATAAAAATACGCTGCACCTAGTAATATATTATTTTCTTTATCGATTTTGGAATATAATTACAAGGATATTGTAATCATCACACTAAATACCCGTGAGTATATAGAAGGTGACAGAGGGTTTATATTATCAAGAAGGTAGCAGAGGTACTGAGTAAACAATATCGCAACCGTGCAAGTAATGATCAAAAGCCGTGAGGCTATTCAGAATATACTGAGACTGAATAATTAGATTGACAACTGAAGAGCTATTAAGGAAATATTATCTATGTGGTGCTGACCGTGTCCTTATATATCAGTGACTTCATACCGTCTTCAGTACTGGATCCCTTGGATCAGTGCTGAGCCCGCTGATCCTGGATCACTTGGATTAGTACTGATCCCACTGATCCTAAGAACGTGATTGGCTTAGGCATTTCCGCTAACAAAGAAGAGGTGTTCCCCGCCTGATGTGTTGGACTGCAGGCTCTAAGTGGCTCAGCTGCACACTGGCTTGCTTCCTGACCCGCCATCATACTGGGATCGTAACAGATATTTACGATGAAGAATTATTAGAAATTATAAGTTGTTTAAATTTATGGAACTCCGAGCCTTATGATGTGACCTACCCGTTCAATATTTTTATGAATTACAAGAATTTGGAATATTTTACAACTATCCGATAACTTTCCAAACGATAAATTCGTTGGTAAAAACCCTTTTTTCAATTTCATCTCAAGTTGATACATAAAAAAAGGTCTAATTATATACGGCCAAATGTATTGTTTCCATGAAATCATGATGTTTCCAACGACTTTTTTAACCCCAGAATTTTAGGTTGAAAACTATAACTTTTACAATTCGAATAGGTTGTTTTTAAGCCGTTTTCGTATATACACATCTTCCAGTTAATTTTCATTAACGAGTTTATTGAAGAAAGCTATAAAAGTTTGAATAATATCAACTTTTAAAAAATTTGGGATGTTGTTAAAACCCGAGACGTCATTTACCCCCGTTTTATTTGCGTGATATATATAGGCAACTAGAGTTTTTCCACTGAAATTTGTGTTAACGATGACTAAATACTTAAGGTTTCTATTTCGGAATATTTAGTAGATAATAATGGAATTTGATGGTTTTGTCACTATATTTAGGTTTTTCTTTACAAATCGCTTACTACCGTATTAATTCAAGCCATATACAATATACTTTTTACTAGTTGCCTGGGCCGCGACGTTCGTATCATTATTTCATTGAAAACTTACAGTTATCTTGGGTTATATTGTACGGTCCGATGGTTTTGCCCGAATTGTAATGTTTATAAGCGAACGAATTATTGGAAAAATTGTTAGAGAGGAAAATTAAAACCTTTACTAATTTTCGAACGGTATTAGAGAAAGCTTATAGTTAACATTATAGTTTGTTACCCTTTGAAACGAATTGAAAATTCACTTCATAATATTATTATGACGAATCGTTCAAGTAAAGTTAATATTTTAAAAGTAATGAATATTATAAACGCCGAGGTGTTCTAGAAGCGGCTTTTACGTTATTATTGGCGATGTTACTGGTTTTTTTCGCGTTAGTATTAGAGATCGACCTTTCAATTAAATCGACGTGTTTCAAAAACGTCCATAAGACTTAATGGGGATAAAGTAACGTTTAAATACCGTATTTTAACCCGAAACGAATAATGATACCAAACATATAAATTAAAAGGTTTGAATATATCTACATTATTTAGTTATTTATACTCAATTCAATAGAATTCGTTCATTATACGGTTGTTAATTGGTTTCAAATAATGTGGATATATTTACCATAAACATCAAATCATTTTGCATAATATATACTTATTATGATAACCTTAAACAACTTTTCTAAATTTAACTTATTTCGACAATGAAATTACAAATAACGGCCGAAAACTTCACCCAACGTATTAGATACGTTGCAAAATTCGAATAAATCGTATTGAATGTTACGTAATAGCGTATGAAGAAAGTCGTTAATAAGTAGCGCACTTCTTCGAAACGGTGTCAAGTCAACAATAACGTTTAATTTCTTTTCAAAAATTATTAGTTGTGTTGGTAGTCGTGCCTATAGTTATAGGCTTTTTGTTGAAACGTAGTTGATTCGAATTACTGTTATCGAAGTAACTAGTGCTGTATTGAAATTAGTTGTTGTGGACGAATTATAAGTTTGGCAGACTGCTAGCTGGTCTGCATACCAATTTAAATAGCCAAACGCTTTGATCTGTGCCCCACTTTGAAGTGGGTACCTACTGAACTGCACTTGCAATGCAGTGTATTCAAATCCAACAAACTACAGTCAGTTTGCGGAACATACCATCAACTATACTTATAGTAAAGTTAAATTGAATTTACTGTATTTAACTTTTATTATAACACTGGCGGCTTCTTGTTTTATGCCTGTACGTCAGCGTAGCTTGCCATCAATTGGTGGTAACCTTTGAAATCTCTCCTTAATCCATGAGCCAGCAACAAGCCAGACCCCTATCAATTCCAATTGATTTGTATTGTAATCGACCATAATTACTGCCTCTTGTGGCCTTTTTAATCCACCCCTCCAAGGCTTTCGTTTCTTAACTCCCATATAAAGGTCTTTTGTCACCAACTTATACGCATCAGGTACACCATTATTTGCATACCTTTAGCTAGTAGTTCAATTTACTACCATCACCACCATTTCCCTAGCAGTCTTCTAGTTTGTCAAGGCAACCTTGTTCGTTTACGTTACGTGCTGGGCAGTCCACGTAGCCCTCGATTCGTATGGTTAGCATATTGCTGTTTAAAAACCTTTTTAAGGCGACATTAGGTGTAGCCTTAATTATAACGTTAGCGAGGTTATCTTTGCTGTTGATTTACCGGAAATTATCAATTTCCTGGGCTTCATATACCTTCTTTAGAGCTATTACGTCTACTATTTGGCGTTTTTATTAGTAGTGCTCAGCCTTGATAAGTATTAGTAAAAACATCGAAAGTTAGTCAATACCATTATAGGTATCGAAAAAAGTTCTAGCTATTTAGTAATAATCTTTAGTATACCGTTAATTATCATACCGATATTAAAGTCTACCATTATGATATAAACTTTAAGTGACAGCATATTCTGTATTACACGCTTACACTTAACGGATATCTAGTATATAAGGTTTATGGTGATTGTAAAATGCTCTTTGAACCTTTCCTCTTTAATAAGTATTATTAGGAAGTCGATTTGCCATATAATTTTAGTATTATTAGTTAATAACCCATTTGTAAAGATTATAAACTTCGCTTTTATCAGATTTATAAAGACTATATTAATTTCTTCTTTATATAATCTAGTTATCATTAAATACTCTTATTCAACGTATTAAAGTTCATATCCTAAGAATCCTATTCTTCTACCATTATAGAAAATTCGTACTGTAAATTCTATTGGCACAGCGTAGAGATATAAGCCATAAGTGCCTTCTACTTTAGTTGTTTTTATAATTTTGTCCCGTCGGCTTAATCGATAATCGTTAGGTTGATACCTTATCCTTTTAAACTTAGGATAATATAAGTGCCATCTTTAGCTTCAATAATATAAATACGGATTAACGATATTAAAGTCAAGTTGTATGCCTTTAGCTAACGTCTTAATTGGCTCATACTTCTAAAGGCCTGGCTTTTCGATAAGATGTTATTTCGCTACTATAAACCCGGTATCTCTGAGTAAAAAGGTATTTTTAATTTGTATACCAACGATACCAAAGTTTTTACCCCATATAATTAATGAATACAGGCTAAACAGTAAAGTTTTTATACTCAGCCTGTTTTTAAAATATGTTTAGTACGTGAGGAATTAATAAACGCCTATTTCAGACAGTCTGTATAAAGGTTTAATATAATATACTATTGTCCCATCCGGAAACTTATCCCTTAGCTTCGTCAGCAATTTTAATAGTTTCATCTATTAAAAATTGGTAACAGATTATGTATATAGTTACGTAATATTTCGCTTATTAAGTATAAATTAACTTTCACCGCATATGATTAAAGTGGACATAATAGCAACTATTGAACTCTATTGAATCTTCTAAATTATAAGCTATGAAGTAAAAATCATGTTTTTACTTTTGTTACCGTATCTTTGAACGATTAGCCATGATTTTTTCGTACAGCCGGTCAATAATATTACCCTTAACCTTGTAAACTATCTTCATATTAAAGATAATAAGGTTTGAGATTTTAAATTACGTTAACGGCACAAAATGTATAACCCCTTGTGAAAAAAAGCTGTTAATCTCCACTTGGTCTATTTTCTTGAAGGGTTTTTTTTTTTTAGATCTACTATCACCGGGCAGTACCCACTATATCGCTACTATAATGTAACGATCTCTAATGTGAAAATACATACATATACTGGTGGGAAGGCTCGCTACCTTAAGTCCTGGCCTTATACACACAACCACTACGCTATTCAATACCTTTTTTCTAGGTTGTACCCTTTAACCTTATTAAACAGACTACCATATTCCTTATACCACACGTATATAAACTGAAAGATGTATCCTCCACACCTGTGGTCAATTTTCGAACCGTTATACTATATATACTGTTGAATGCCTACTGAAGAGGCCTTATATAAACTATATAGGGACCTGCTTCCTAAAGAAACCTTCTCCGCCAACGAATGTGGATCGCATTCGTAAAAGTTTTGTCCAGGTGGTCATGCCAAAAGAGTGCATCTACTATTAGGTGTATTAAATATTTATTTTCAACCTTATACCTGTAATAGAAGAAAATCAGTCTTCACCTATAAAACAAAATATTAAATAAAACCTTTAACGGAAAACCAGACCTTAAGCAAACCTTTCAATTAAGGCTTTAATATTACCCCATAGCTTAAAGATACGAAAAATGGGCATAAAAGCTTGAGCTTTAGCCGGGCCGTATTACACGACCATTTCAGTCCCCACTCGACGCCTACTCGTATCGAGGATCTAACGGCGGTCCTGAAAGAATAAAGGACCTATAAAACACATATATTTTGGTTGAATTCCCGTAGCAATAGGGACGATATACTTCACAACGCAGTAAATGATTTCGAAAGTCACAACCCGAGCCACCTTTTTGCTATGAACCGCCAGTCCAAGAAATGTAGGAAAATCGTAAAATGGTACACCACTAAGCGGTTGGAATTCCGGGAAAAGTCTTTTATAGATAGTCAAAGGCATCCATAGTATATTTGAAGGCCCCGCTAAGTGTATAGGGCGCTAGTATAGGAAACGACGGCTCATAAATAAATAAATAAAGCCATTAAGTACAAGCGCGTATAATAAAGATTGTTCTTTAAGACCTCAAAGCGCAAAAAGAATCTAACTTGTATTGTAGTCACAGTATAAGTTTAAGTTAAAAGGCTCCGTTAAACAGGTAGAGCGCCGATGTAAGTGACAACGGCTCACAGATAAATAAATAAATAAATAGAGCCGTCAAGTGCAAGCGCTTATAATAAAGATCTTTCTTCAAGACTTTAAAGCGCAAAGGGAATCAAAATTGCATTGCAGTAAAAGTCCAAGTCTAAAGGGCCACGTTGGCACAAGTAACGAGGGACGGAATCGCTGGTTGTGAGGGCTGTTCTTTGAATGCACCGCTGCGCGGGCGGTGCACCGGGCCGACGATGATCTTCATAACTAAAAAGGGGTCGCCGAAAAATATTCAAGTGGTGATAAAGCCGATTAGTGATATTGTGCTGAAATAGAATGCATGTGAAGTGATGGTGTTGAGAGCGGCTAAACTTAAAAAATTTCTTGGAAGTAGGCACTGTTAGAGTTTACAGTGTAGGCCCCCTACCTTCCTTAACAAGGTGGTCCGTGCATACATGCCAAGAAAGTTGATGTAAGGTCGAAGATGTCTTAAAGGGCTTGCTCGGTGTGTTAATAATACCTTCGGCACGTAGTTTAAGGGCGAGTTCTCCGTAAGATTTCTTTTTCTAAGATACTCACACCATTGTATATGCCTTGCCAAGCCAGTAATCCCCGTTATTGTCCTCATTTTTAGTGTGTATCCTTTTGTTTTAGGTGCTTTTCTACGCTGTCGACGTTTCATTGGCTTATTAACGGTCAATTTGGAAGATTTTTATTAGTTAATTCGTTTAGATAAGAGATTATCAATATTAGGATCTTTTTCGGACTTAAGGGTTTTTTTGTACGGCTTAATCTGTGTAATTTGGAAAATAATAAGGCCTTCAGTAGTTGTAACCACCACGTTTAAATTAATAATATTTAAAATCTTATATAGCTTATCACATTACCTGGTTTTCTTTACGTATGGACTTTACTTCAATGCGGGAGGTATAGCATGTTTATTATCAATAATATGTTCTAGTTATTGAAGGTATTGTTAACTTAACGGCTTACCAATTCCTTGATTAATTACTTTAGAGCTTTGTTATATTCTTTAATACCCTTAAAGGTGTTTAGACATAGTTGCGGCTTATTCGTTATATTTTGGTAGGCCCTAAATATCAATAAAGTTAGTATAAAGCGTATAGGGCTAATAATATCATTAGGACCTTTTACCGCTATTTTAAGCCGTGTTTCCTGGCTTGTAAAACTTTCGATTTCCAGTGTATGGATATCGTAAACCCTTTGTAAAAGGGCGTATACCTTTTCGAACTTATCGGCAAATTAGTAGGCCTTAACAGAAACTTATTTACACTAAATCCCTATCGTTTCAATAGTAGTTTAAAACTTCAACGTAATAGAGTTGGTACCATTGTCGTAAATTAGCACGTTTGACAGCCTAAGGTACTTATCGATTTACAAAGTACGTAATAACTCATACTTTTTCATCGAAGTAATAGTTTTCAGGAATTTGGCGCCGTAAAAAGCTGTAGCAGAGTCTATAATAAGGAATACTAACTTGTTGTTTAGGTAAAATACGTTTATGAAAACCTTCAAGTTAAAGTTTTAATCTTCCTTTAATGTGAAATTAAACCTTAAAGGGGTTTGGAAGTATATTTGGTAGTAATGGCAAAACTGCTGAATCATCTTTAGTGCCGGTAATTCCATATTTTGATTACTAACCACCTTTGAAACCTTATAAAACCTATGAGTTACCGGGTAATTAAACCTATGGTACAGTTAAAAAAAATTCCCCCTCTATCAGGTTTAATATTATTATTTTTAGACTTTAAAGATGAAATTAGACCAGCCTTTATTTGAGGTTGGGCGGAAACCTTTTTCCGCCTTTTATTTGTATTAATTCATGAGTTTCAACTTTAATGTTAACTCCAAGGTTTTTCATATTTTTAACGTAAAGGTGGAAAAGTATAAGGGATTGAAAAATATGGAAAATAATAGGGTTAATAATAGTTTTAACAGTCTTTAATCCTAGTAAGGATTACTTTTTTCTAAAGGAAAAGCTAGCTTTAGCTTTGCCAACATCCGTATTGATAAGTTCCGTAATGATATTAGTATCCCTTTATAATACAACGTATTACAAATATCATTTTATCCAATATCGTGTTGTTCTTGTGTCCGGCATATTAACTTCAAAAACCTACTCTACGTAATTCTTTTAAATAATAAAAAGGTATATAGGGTCAGTGTCTTTATCTTTATGTTAGCGGTAAGGGTTTTTACTTATTAGGCAGTATAAAAAGGAATAGTCAACGAATTATTACGTTATTTTTAGGCCGATGTTAGTATTTTCATGTTAGCTGATAAACTTAGGCTTTTTTTCCTCCTCTTTAACCTTAATACCTTTAAACTTTATAACGTGTAAAATGTAATCCTAGTTAGATATAGATGGAAAATACATGTTATATATTACCTATTTGGATTTGTGTTTAGTAGTAGGGTAACATGTCGAATAATGACCTTGTTTGCCGCAAATCCAACAATTTTTTTTATTTGAATTAAACTTGTTTGGCCGACTTAAAAACCTTAAGAAAAAGGAATAACCTTATCTGTTGGTAGTTTGGTTATGTCCATAAGTTCGGGCCTTCTATTACCCGTATTAGCCGGGATTTTTGGACTTACGGTCGATGTAATACATATAGGAGGGGTCTTTTTAGTCGTTACTAAATTCAGGAGCTTAAAAATATATACCAGTTAAGTTGGAAATTCGAGTTGTTAAGGTCGCCAACGAGGAATGCAATTGGTTAAAAAAATCTTGCAAGTAGTATTAAAGCACTAAAAGGCGTATTCGAACTTTTTGTAGCTCGTAACTGCCTTCCGAACCTGTTGGCGTAAAGTATGTATACTAATTCCTACATTTCACATTACTTTCTAGTAAAATATTAGTTTATGAAATATTTAATTAAGGAGGTTTATCTTACTTTCCGGTTGTTTTCTATGATTTAATATATATAATCATTTGATAATGTTCCAATCAGTGTTGTATTGGGCAAAATCAATATCGTATTCGAACTAACCCTTTGTTATGACCCAAGAACCAACTGCAGGTTATGGAACAGGCTAGCGGCCAGCTGCACTATTAGAAGCTTGATGTTCAACACATCAGGCGAGGAACATCTCTTATGTCAGCAACCCAGGGTTAGGGTTAAAGCACGGACGCATAGGATATGTTGGATATATTGCTATCCAAGCTATCTAATACTGAAAATGGTATGAAGGTACGGATATATAAGGACATGGTCATCACCACACAGATAGTATTTCCTACATAGTTCTTCAGTTATCAATCTAAGTATTCAGTCTCAGTATATTCTGAATAGCTTCACGGCTTTTGATCATTACTTGCACGGTTGCGATATTGTTCACTCAGCACCTCTGCTACCTTCTTAATAACCTAAATCCGCTGACACCTTCTATATACCCACGGGTATTTAGTGTGATCATTACACTTACACATAATTAGCAACGGATCTACAACGGATCGTATTATTGGAATTTCCATATGAATTACGAACTATTTACCCTTAAGGCATGGTAATACGAAATATCAAACCTTTGTACGAACTGGCTAAAACAAGCGTCTACTAATTAATAACCTACCAGTTGTACTTTAAATTAGGGTTAAGTATAACGTCTTTAACATACAACTCGTATTGGTTAGTCACGTAAGAAAACGTGTTCGTCTTAGTAAGTAAACAAATTAACTATACCCTATTCGTTAAAACGACTAGCTTTATAGCATCAAAATAGTAGGCGATTTGGAACTCCATATTCTGGAATTACAATTCAGTAACAACGCTAAAAGAGGGTAATCAACTTAAATTTAATACATAGTTCATCCGTATACTTAGTATTAATATTAGATTTAGTTTTCGCCAAGAGGACTAGAGCATTAAGTCGGTTATAATCTATAAGACCAACGTAGTTCAAGTCTAACAGTACCTAAAACAACATGACTATAACAGCTATATTGCCACCTTATATTAACCGGGGGTCTTTTACGACCTTCTCATAGCGACTTAAACATAAGATTTTATAGGTAAGGACTTTAATCGGCATAACAAAAGGATTAAGTAACAAATACGGAATCTGAACCGAAGAATTAATATGATTTTGATCGACCTGTTGAAATTTAAGTTAATAATCTTGATGGATAAGTATTTTACGAATAATACTGAACTGTTTTTATAGATGAGCTTCCTAATTATCCTCGTGAATAAAGATAGACGGGAAAAACAGGTTAGTATAATCGGTAGCCTGATTTACTGAACCTTTATCAAATATAGGAGGATTATACAAAGCGTGTTGGCTTCGGAGGTCTATGGTATAATGGTAGGCTTTAACGAAGGCATGTCACTGTGGGAAACCCTTAACGTTATCACCAGACAGTTAAAGATTCCTTCTATCATGGTGGTAATCTGTACCGACTCGAAAATACTATTCGAATGCCTTTCGAAACTCGGAACCACTAGCGAAAAACGCCTAATAATTGATGTAATAACACTTCGCGAAGCCTATAAAGGGAGGGAGATTAAGGAGTTCCGATAGATTAACGGCAAAGATAATCTCGCTAATGCTATGACGAAGATATCGCCGAATGAAGCCCTTAAGAGGTTTGTAAATAGTTATAGGCTAACTATACATATTTAAAGCTACGTTAATATGCCGCCCGGTAAGGTTAAATGACATAATAGTGGCGGCTAAGGATATTTTAGCAAACTAAAAAACTATGAAAGGACTGAAGATAACGAATTATTTGATTATCATATCTAAAGCAAAAGCTTGTAAAGGCCTATGGCGAAAGAACTTTTTGAGGGAGTCTAGAAAGTCGGACCTCAGATCCGTAGGGCAATTGACATAAATAGTGGTCAATTTGCATGCAATTAGGTGCAATTCGATGTAAAAGTCAGTTGAAATTAATAGGGGTCTAGCTAGTTAACGAGGTCGCAATTTAATGCTTACTAGAAAAGATTGGTTAACCATAATTTCATACGCGCACAAACTAAAAAGCCGCCAGTATTGAAATAATTGTATTTCAATGCAGTAGGTAAACTTTACTTACAGTAAAGTTAACTATACTAACTGAAAGTTGATTGTATTGTTTGTTGCGGACCTACTATAATTAACTGGAAGTCAATTGCAGTATGTAACCATTTTATATCAGAGAACAGACCAAGAAATTGGCCATACAAATTACTGCGCAGACTAGCTAGCGGTCTGCTAAACCTAGAACAATATATATACTATCTGAATACTGCAATACTACTATTACTTAGACCAATAGAATCGACAACGTTGCAACGTCTAAAGGCCTATTGGGCAAGGCATATCAAAACGACCTAATAATTCACAATGAATATCAATGTTACTCATAAAACTCGTTTTAAAAATGAAAAATGAAACTGGAAAACATTACACAAAAGTAGCTTTATGGTAAAAGGGTACGATAACTCTGAAAAAGTATATTGTAACCTAATCTCCTACCTTATAGCGGGTAAGCTATCACTTGATTTTGGTATTTACTACCTTCCTACGTACTTCCTATAATTTTCGTTTGAAGCTTTGGGATATTAATTCAGCTTATTCGCAATCAGAAAAACGCTTTAAGCGACGAATATACGACTACCTGCTTGTGGAGCTTCGGGAACATCATCCATCCAGAATAATATTAAATATCTTTAAGTTACTTCATGGCTTCTCGTAATCTAATATTTATTAGTTCGATATATAGAAAGAAAATTATAAGGAACGTCTCGAAATAGATAATTTCACCTTCTAACCTTATTTTTCAGTTTCTAAAACTTAGTTATAATGATTTGCAGTCGTCGTAATTGAAATTAACAACACGTTTATTATGTTTAGTACAACTATTCTGCCTTAAAAAACAAGAAGCTTCAGAAGGCTAATTTGAAAGAAAAACCAAAAGAATTCCTAACGAAACACCACCTAATTAACTTTAACGGTACGATTATCACAATTAAAAATAAAATTTGAAATCTTATATAAAAGTGTTACTTCTATAAAGTTACTCTTATACATATAACTAATATAAAACACGCTGATAAGTACAGATGTAAGAGTAAATATGAAGTCTAGGTAATACTAGTTACGTAACCAGAAATGTAGTTTTAGTTGTCTCTAGTTATATAACATTAAATGAAATCGTTGGATTACGAATACCGGGCGGTAAATGAACGCCTTAAGTGGTAAATCCGAAACCCAAAACGTAGCTTACGCTTCATACCCTTCGATATACGAATAACGATGTTATTTATTTTATCAATAACTTATTCGAAAGTAACACTGGTTATAACTCGTAAACAGAGTATATACATGTTATCGGTAATAAAATACCAAATCTAAAATAGCATGATTTATGCGATAATATTATCAATTAAAAGTTGACTAAGTATGAAGAAGTTATATGGAACGTTTTTGTTTTGAATATTGACAAAATAGTTGGAGGCTTTGACTCTGGTATTACAATAGCTATAATGGCCCACATAATTATTTCGAGACTTTAAATAAAACAAATTTATTGGTGGTTAGTATTAACTCTTTTTCCCTTGAATAATGACTCATTAAACTAGGTATTACAAATAAAAAGCGTCTTATAATCGATATTATGGATTTACGCGAATCTTATAAGTGTCTCTAAATTGAAGAAAGGAAATAAATCGACGGAAAAAGAAACTTAACGGATAGGATAACTAAAGGCGTTTCTAATAACGTATTAAAAACGCTCGTATTTACAGACACTTTTTTTCGTTAGAGTTGCTAGTAAGGTCGTACAACATAGCCCCCAATAGGCCACTTTTTTATACTCCTCCACGAATTTTACTTTTTATTTCACGCTTCGAATTCATTATTATCCACTTACGTTATACGTTTTTCTTTTGAAATGTGTTATTTACTATTTATATAATACGCGTTTAATTTTTACATTGACTATTTGGCATTTACTTTACGATTTTTAAATGTAATTTGTGTTGTATAGTTATTTACACATTAGCCTATTTATATTGGCAGAACAATAAAAACATAGCAATTACAAGTTTCTAAAAGGGGAGGGGGAGGGGTAATATGCAATATCGTCGTTGTCGTCGTTGTTGTTACCATCGTTGTCGTCGTTGTCGTCGTTGTCGCTATGATCATTGACATCGCCGCCGACGTTGTCGCTCTAAAGAGGGCTCAATACCCCCAGCGCTTTAGTTAACATATCTTTAGGCAAAGAACAATAGACAAGGTCACCGTTTTGACGACTCCGCTGAAAAACGTTGTCAAATTCATCCGCATAAAATAAATTTAGGACTATGAGACACGTGTTAATAATGGTAGTGGTTTTTACGGGCCGCCTATTTATACTTGTCGAAAAAAAACACTCAAAGCCCGAATTAAGTATTGAAAAAGTAAAATAAATTTAAGCTTCGGTTTACGTGTTACAAAGGTGGAATGATCTTTTATCAATACGACGAACACGTAAAAAAGCTTCTGCGAACGGCCCCAATACTACCAGAATAAAAACGTAACTGCTATTGCCCTGCTTATAACAGTAGCAATGCGTAGATACGTCAACATTTTAACAATATTTGCCAAAATACTTACCCGCGATGGCAGACTCTACATACGATACGCAAGACGTAGCTATAAGAGGTCTAACGACGCTTACTTTGGTACGCCATTCTAACTCCTCACGCGTCAAAGCGACCTCACGACATACTTTAGCGGAACGCACCTCAAAACGGCGTGCCCGTTCCGTTAATTTAGCCTTATTTACAAAACAATCAATATATTTTTCAATTCAAAAGGCCAATATTTCATATCCCATTACAACTCGCTCATACTTCATTTATTATGATTTATAAATACTACGGGTAAAAACAGGCTTTTTACTTGCAACAAAAAAGTAAAGTTAATAACATCGTGCTTCCGTTATTATTACTATTTATACTACTGATATAGCTATAGCTTAATAGGGTAGGGAAAAAGAAAGGGGGAAGGGGGTTTGGAAACGTTGAGCACAAGAAAACGAAAGAAGGGGCGACTAATAAAGGCGCGGGCGGTGACAACTTCAATAACATATACTGGTTACCATGCTAAAAAGAAAAAAAAGCCTCCGTTCACTACGCTTTATACGTGGAATATTAGGTAAAATAATTGAAACTTTTCGAAAAAACACGAAAATGTAATATAAATAATTGATCAAATACGAAAACACCATATAGTAAATTCGGGGTTTACCCGGCAAATAGTAACGCGTTGTTAAAAAAAGGAGAAAATGTTTTCCCCAAACCTACGACTATATATTACTTTATATTGATATTTTAATACGTAATATCAATAATCACGTCGTTACAAGGTTCGCGAACCTTCCAAAACAAAATACAACCTATATTACTATCACTACCGAATAATCGATTAAAGCTTTGAAAGAATAAGACTATTATAATGAAATTATGTATATGGATATTGTCTAACAAATATAAATATTACTAGTATAGGTATTACTAGATATCACTATAGTTAGTAAACGTTGAGGAGTAGTCTAGCAGAGTGCATGGTAGAATATTATGGCTTAAGTGAGAGCTTATAAGCTCTCATCTAAGGCGTGTACTTTTTAGATGCTTTTTCTGTCGCCTTCATGTTTTTACTATCATCTTTCAATACTATACTATCTTCTTCATACATTGACGAAAAAATAGGACCGACAATAATAATCTTTATTAGTTCGTATTTACAAAACAGAAATTCGATAGTACTAGAATATCAGTTAAGTATAGTATAGTTAAGTTCATTGTATTTATTATAAATTGATTATATTGACTATATGTTTAGTTTTGCTGGTAGAACTTTAGACTCTGCAACGTTTTTAATTGGAATTGGTCAAAGTAATAGTAATATTGCGTGGTCAAGTGTTAGATATTTTGTTCTAAGTTTGGCAGACCGCTAGCCGGTCTGCATGCTAATTTGTATTGCCGATTGCTTGGCATATGTCCTAGTGTAAAGTGCGCACATACTGTATTTAAACTTATAGTAAACCCTTAAAACAATAAACTTAACTTTCAGTCTATATAATCAATATTATTGTAAGTAAAGTCGACTTATTATACTTTAATTACTACTATTCCAATACTGGCGGCTTTTTGTTTTGTTCGTACATGCTGGTGTAATTGACCACTTGTTTCCGGTTGTCTCCGAATAATCTGCTCGTTAACTAGCCAAGCCCTTGGCAATTTAGCAGCCAAATTGACCCCAATTGTTACCTTTTCCCGCACGGCTTCGAGTTCTAATTTCATCTACTTCCATAAACAAGTCTTTTGCCACAGACATACGAAGACCTTCAATTAAACTATACCAATTAGTCAAGTCAATCGTGCTAATTAGTTATTTTGCCGGCTTCAATTCCCTGATACTCTTTCAGTATGTCAGGATGTCACATTCATCTATACGTGGTTTGACCTTATCAGGTGACCTCTTAACGTAGTCCTCGATACTTAAAGTTAGCTTTTTATTATCCACAAGTTTTCTCAATGCCTCATTTGGCGTCTATTTCGTGATAGTATCTGCCTGATTATTTTGGCTATCAATATATTTTAATTCCTTAGTTTCCTTGTTTTCGTAAGCTTTTTAAAGTATTATTATATAAATTATTTAGCTTTATTCATTCGTAGTTTCGAGTTTTGAGAGGCATTCGAATATTCTCCTCGAGTTAGTACTGATTAACTCTGGTATTTGAGGAATTTGAAGCTTTTTGGTAATGATATAAAGTGTTTTTCACATTGGTATACCTATATCGAAACAGGATATTATACCGTAAACCTTTGAAGACAGTACGTTTCGAGTAATTTTTTTACATTGAACAAAAGTACAATGGATTAGGTTTACAATAATTTTCAATTGGTCTTATTATAACATGTTTTTATTGACGATCGTTATGAGGAAATCCATCTGGGATGATAGTTTGTGTTGTTTAAAAAAAGCCGTCCCTTAAGATTATCAAATTAGCCATCAATCAGTCAATCGGAACTATATGAATCACCTAGTATATATTTTCTGTTTGAATTTGAATCCTTTTATACAATCGATTAAAATCTTTTTCTATTTGATTTTTTGTTTATTCCATCATTAATAAATCGTAAAAGGCTTCTGGTTGACATAAGGTGGTAATGTAATTACTATAGTCGTATTACTCTATATAAATTTGAACACTAACCACATTAATCTTATTAATTTTAACCAAGTTGATACTCTAGTGCTTTCAATAGAAATCAAGGTATATATTAATATCGTCAACACGACACTTACGGATTTACGGTCTGTTGAATATTAAATATTTTCCTTTCTCTAAAGCCGCGAATAGCTTACAATTCCAAAACTTTAAGTCCTTAATCTTCCGTTAATCCGATACCTCAAAGCTAATAAATCAAACAAAGAAGTTGTTGTTAATTTATATACCTAGTAAACCGAAATCTTCATTTTGCGTAATTATAAAATACGGATTGTAGGTTAAAGATTTTATGCTTAACTTTGACTAAATTTTAGACTAGAAAAGCAAATATCAATGGATGTTTGTTTCTTCCAATATGTACAGTAGCTTAATATATTGCATAACCGTTCCCGAGAGGTATTTATCAAGGAGTTCTTACGGTAATTTTAATAAAACGATCCCCTATAAATTAGTTGTTCATTCTATGTAAGTGTAAATAATATTTTACTTTTTTGAAATGATCTTCTTATTCGTTTTAATTAGTTAACTTCCAATGAAAGCAATTATTAAACGTTATTAAATGTTTCAAATCGTTCGCAATTATGTTAGAATTTCGTTTTTACCTTTATCGTTATAATATTTAGCGATTAGACGTGAATTTTTGCACCGTCATCCCGTAGTTCTACCTTTTATGTTATGTAGAATCCTAGATTAGAAAATCGTCATATTTGGGTTTCGAAGGCTAAATTTGTGTATAGACACAAATTATCCTACTCCTCGAATAGTTGTATCTAGGTGGGAAACCATGCTCCACCTGCCTTTATTCGTTGTTGTATATACTTACCCCTACTGCAAACTCTGCAGTTTAGATTTGAACTAAGCTTCTTCATTTTTAATACACCTTCAAACACTATACCAATTCACGTTCGAATAAATGGTCGTTGTTTATTACCGATGCAGTTGACACCAAACGTTTCTTCAAACCGTCACCAGACTTTGTTATTTTCAACAATATTATCGCTAGTTATAAATGGTTACCCTACAGCAATTGAAACACCAATTTTTCTCTTCACTTAAGTTACCAGTTCTTCTTTCTCTACTCTTTTGACCATTAATATCCTGGTTTATTATTGTTTTTTATAATTATCAAGCAATTGTAAGCCTTCCTAGCCGATGAGCTGTTACCTAGTACTCTACTATAAAAAACTCAGCGTCAATAAACTTCCACTACTCCTACGGTATCAACTATCAGCAAACCATTATTAAAGATTCATCTTCATCGTCTTTTCCAATTTCAATTCTTTTTTATACCCCCTTTTGAACACCGCGTCAAGCAACATCGTTAATTACCGAAACCTCCGTTGGAGGCGTCGCTAAACACCCTGTTGCCGTTATTTTAAACGCTTCTACCGTTGAGGGCAATGAGTTGTCACTTTTTCGTAAAAAAATGGATAAACTTTCTCACAGTTTTTAAAATCATGTAGAAAGTCTCGATAATCGCTTTTAACTTATTTCCCGCCACGAAAAATCGCCCCGTCATCATTGTTAGCAAGAATCGCCTCATCATCCTCGTCGGTAAGAATCGATTTGTTGTCTTCACAAGGAAGATAATCCTCGCTATGCTCGCGAAGACGACTAACAATCTCGCAAGGTAAATCAAAATTCTCGTAAGCATGACCGATAATTCTGATAAGATAAACAAGATTATCACCGTGTTATCTAAAAACTTTCTTAACTCATTTTTAATATTTTGTAGGAGGTTTCCTTTTAAGGTACGAGGTGGGAATCTTTAATTATGAATACCTTGACTCTGCCGATTTAGGCATATTTACCATAGGTAAAGTCGTTGTATTTACGGAAATTTAAAGCTTCTAACTAAAGCTTAACCATTTTATAGATCTAGATCTAGACTTCAAAAATTAGTTAGTCAAAATATTTTGGATTTTTTATGAGTTCAGCGATTTATTGGTGAAATTTTAGACAATTCTTTACGATCTTCGCAAAATTATCTCGAGGTTTCCCAAAAATCATTAATTCTTTTCATTACCAAATTCGTTATAGATAGCGGACAAATAACTGCCAAGTACTATAATAATACCTTTCGCTTACGGGGTGATCTGGATGAATCATTTTACCTGAGAAAACACATTCAAATTGAAATAAGGTATATTCGTGTGATCGTGACCTTGAACCGGTATGGTCAAAATTAACGAGGCGTTATAATAGATATTTAACCTACACAAATCCTTGATTTTCAGTATTATTTACCACCTCTTTCTTGCATCTAAATGATGCGAAAGTATATAATTTAAGTCAAGGAAAGTAAAATGACTTTTACTGGCTGTTATGAACTGTTGATTTCTGTTTTACTATCCTACGCTTTTCAGAAATAATATTAAGGATTATTATGGTTTTAGTTAGAACTGACAAAATCTTCGCCAAAAAAAAAAAAATGAAGATACTTACTAACCTTATAACACTTTTCACTACTCCGAAAATCAAATGTACGGTAAAACTTAGGTTAATAATCGTTATTAAAATCGAGAAGACAAATATCGTAAAAATGGGCAACGTCGCGAGGATCGTTTTCGCGAGCGAGATCGAGATTATCGTTCGCGAAACCGAGACGAACGTTTTTGAAAACGAGACCGTGAAGATCTTTAACATGATTCTAACGCATATTGTACACTTACATGGGGAGATATATGACATGAGCGTAAGCTTATGCTTACATAAGAAGGGAAGGAAAATGGGAAAACACTACATACTCAACCACATATACATGCTCAGCCACCTATACACTATACTTGCCCAGACTTTCGCTGAGCTTCTGGTTTTAACTAGTTTTTTCCTCTTCCATCGTTAGATTACTATACTGTTTCAACGTTAGTTTGCCGCCCTACACGCGTACCAATAATTGGTAGCTGTAAGTAAAAGAGCTAAGAAGTATTAGATATTGCCAGTTATTAGTCTGAATAAGACAAAAACGGAAAGAGTAAGGTTGCTAGTTCTACTACCCCGCGAAAACAAAGTTAACAACCCCTCCTACCAAAACCTTACCTTTCTTTTTTCACTCTTTAACTTTACAATCTTTTAACCTTATCTCATTACTCTCTATCGCCCCTCCCCGCCGGTGCTGCTACCATTGCCATCGCCGTCGTTATTCACGTCGCCGCCGCTATTACTCGCTGCCACCGCTATTATTATCTTGTTATTTACGTTATACCCTCCGCAACCAACGGTAATTTCGATACCATCGTTGCTCGCCACCATTTCCCCATAAGTAAGCGCGAGCTGCGTGATTTAGGCCTGAATCTCCCACCTATAACCCCTCGCCATAGGCGTAACAAGCTTGATAAGCCTATAACCACTTTAGGTATTACTTTACCAACCTTAATCTTCTTTCCAATCTCCTTGTTACGACAATATAAACCTGTTAATTGTTGTAACATGAATTCTTCAAACAAATTAGAATAAGTTAGATGTTTATAACACAAATGATGAGATAAATATAAACCTTAACAAGCGTTTTAATAAGGTCAATACAAGATTATAATAACAAATAATGGACTATTAAACAATTATGGCAAGTCGCTTTATAGCATTTATGCGTAAAAAGAACATGAGTCCTCGTCGTGGCAACCCTCGTTCTCGCTCTCGTAGCTTTAGTCTTTATAACCCTTAGCCTTATCCTTACAGCCTCCAGCTTCGGCCTTATATCTTCAAAAATACCTGGAGTAATCGGGTTACACTGGCTTGTTAATTTTTAACCGCTAATGGTTTTCGTCGCCAAAAGAGGGAAGAAATAGGCGTATATAACCCAGAGTATCATGATTTTTTTAAGAAAGGTATTATTACAGTATGTTGTAATTTTATTTTTATTAACGTTTCATGTTTTTAGGCGGGCCTGGAAAACTTTACTAAACTAAATTTTGAGTTAGAAAGCCAAATCGTGTTTATGTTTAGCACCTTATTGCAAAGTTCCGCCATTTTTTAGTAAAATACGGAATTTTCGATAAATAACATATGAAGTTAATTTTGTTAGGAACAAAAGCCATTATCAACGTACCAACGAAACTCTTTCCAAAAGATTAGAGTTTCTTTATGAAGGATTTTTGAAAATTAACTTTCACTTTATGAGATTATAAAAAGAACGAGGAAGAAATTCGAAAATACATTGAAACTGAATTTAAAAATGTATAAGCAATGTGTATTTTCGATCGGTGTAATGAAAATAGTATGAAATTATAATTGACATTAAGACTTCGCTAAGCTTAAATATTAAGTAAAACTTTCGATTACCAAATCTTGAACCAACGCTTCGCAAGTATATATATCAAATTGCAAAGTTTAAAATGATTTTACTAACTATCGCCGACCATGAATACTCACATTACGAATCTATTATCAACTATGGCTGCGACAAGTAAAATTCGCAATACTTTTAAGAAAAATTAAAGTGTAAAAATACTAGCTTATATAAAGAGAAAAAGAGTTCTAATCAAAAACTTGGCAAAAGTGGTTATTGTGCGAACTAACGCGATTGTAAACCTCGTGATTATAATCGAAAGTATAGCGAGGCTTGTGATAAGATTTGCGAGAAGCGTCGCGACGATAATCACCGCGACAACCATAATAGTCGCCGTCGCGATAGCGATAGTCGCCGCAAATGAAGTCGTCGATGCAAACGGGTTAACAACGTTCAATTAAAATCAGTGGATATTGACTATTCTGATTAAAACCGTAGTAAGTATAAGCGCTCCTCCTTGCCTTTTCAAGCGATTAAGGTAGGCTTCATAAATGAGATAGCTAGTAAAACGAAGTCAAGTCATTAGACTTATGCTAGTTATAGATAAACCTACGCATTTTGTAATGCTTTTTTTAAAAAAAAAAACTTATTTTAAGTCCTATCCGCAAAAGGAGATCTCGTTCTTACAAGCCATAAAAAAAAGGGTACGCTGTATAAATTATTTGCCCATTACTGGACCTGTTGCCAATATTGTATTATATACAGAAAATTTGGATGTTGTCGTAGCTAAGCCGGTTAACAAAAATATCGCTTTCGTTATAGTCGGCTATTACTTTCTACAACTAGGTATACATAATACAATTTCTAAGCCAAACTATATGTTGTATCTGAATATAGATATAAATTAAGATTTTGTCGTCAAATATTAGCTAAACAAATATTCCGTGAAATATGACAAAACGAATGTCTCGTAAACTAAATACAAAATAATCCTAGGCGTTATGAGACCTTCAATATAACTTAAACCAAAGGTATATAAAGTTTTATATCTGTTAACCATAAATATAATAAAAGGCTTAGTTTTTTTCAACGAGACAGTTAAAACTTGGGTGGTTGATCGCCTGGATATTGGCGTTGTCTCATTTAATAATGAGTTTAATCCTTATAAAACGGACATTTTTATATTGAAAAATTTTATTTGTTTTAAAATATGAATTTCAAGGTATTGGTTTCAATGTACAAAGTGGTTACGAATTCCATTAGACATCAGGGTGTTACTAAGATTATAAATGTGATAGTATCTCTTGTATCACCTGTATATCATCCGGTTGAGTATTTTAACATTTTCAAGGGACGTTTATTTATATTTATGACTTATTATTCTTACGAATTAAGTGTAATTATAGATTTAACTACGCCTTATATCATTTATATTTATAACCATACTGCTACAGCTATCAATATTCCCCAACACAAGCGTTTCGGAACTATTAAGATGTTTAAAGATATGGTATACTTTTATAATAATTGTAATAACGCCGTATATGCACTCTTATGGGCAGCAAAAATTGGAAATGTGGATTCTGAAATTACTTACTCTACTCGTAAATCCGTTAGGCATTCTTCAATGGCTTTTATCTCCATTAGAAACTTAGGTTCCTAGACTTAACCTATAGGAGCCGAGTTTTAATTGGACTTTTATACCGCCGAAATAACAAAAAGAACGTATTCACGCCCTATTTCAAAGATTTTCGTCGACTTATAGTTTGACACGCCATTTTTGGATGTTGTCGCTGGTCTTATTCAAAACCTTACATGAGAATCTAGGGAAAATGTACAAAAATAATGTTTTATTAATTAATGGAACACACTTCGCTTTTAGGTCGATCCGGTGCCTTTCGATATTAAGACTCCATATTATATACCAATGTTAAAAGTCAAATGTAGTATTCATATTAATATAGCAAAAGCGTTTAAATCCTTTAAATTCGTAAAGATTTGCGGTAAATTCCTTGATATTTAACATGTTTTAGGCCTATTAATATTCACTTCGATTAAGTAATAAAGCTTTTACTTGTTTAGGGCTAGCATAATACGAAATTTCATCGTTGACGTTACCCAGTCTTTCAGCGTAACGATTTTTTTTTTTTAGATTAATAGTTTGATGATTTATACCGTTAAGATTGTATGGAATTCGTAGACGACTTTTTATTATTGGCCTTACCGGTTTTCATCATTTGAAAAAAAAACTTTATAGTATTAGGAAAGGTCACATGGTGGTTAATTTGAGACCTTTTAACAAATAAATCATCACGAATAATTACTTATCGCCTTATTTAACCGAAATTATCGATTTCCTACGAGGAACGTTCTAAAATTTGATAATTCATATTACAAAGGATTTTTTCAAATGGCTTGTATATTTTAATTACCGAAATTAGTTTTTTTTATAAGTCATCGAGAATTCGAGCGTTGTAAAGATGTATTAATAAGGGTTGTAAATTTAACAGCGTCTTTACATTGATTTATAAACCGCACTCTTAATTCATACAAATCATTTATCGGATTTTTATTGATCGTATTATTATTTTTGACAATAACTTGAAGGATTCTCAGAAGTATTTGGCACAATTTCTTTTTCTCAAGGTTGGTGTTCCATTGTTCGTAGAAAAAATCTACATAGGATTTCAGTTCATTAAATCACTCGTATTTTACATAAATAGTAATGTTCTTTTGATAACCACTGAACGCACCCAAGATTTTCGAATCTTTCCATTAGCAACCATACTTAATTTGTTAAAAATATATTAAGTAGCTGCTGGTTTTCTACCCTGAATGGTTCTATATTTTGCCTCATCATCCAAGCCATTATAAAAACTCAAAACTTATTTTCTGGCCGTATGCCATAAAGTTGGGCAAGTGGAAAATCACAATCGCCGAAAGCGTATATATTACTCGTAAATTACAAAATTTATGTCTACGAATAAGGAAAAAAAATATTTTACGACTTTGTAAAAGTATTTATATCACAATTTATATATGTATTTTATAAACCACTTTCAGCTATTAGTCCTGTAAGTCAATTGGGGGGAGGGGGAGGGTTGGAGAGAGGCTTTAGTTTTGTGTTTTTCCAATTGAAGTTTAAATAAATTTGAAAACGCGGTAAATATTTTCCCGCCATAATTATTCAACCCTGTTGGAATAGTATTGCATTCAGTGCAGTAGGTCAACTTTACTGACAGTAAAGTTGACCGTACTGCAAGTGTATTGCTTTGTGCAAACTTACCGCATTAGGTGTAAGTCGAGTGCAGGACACTGCACTTCACTCTAGGGAACGATCAAAGCAATTAGCCATACAAATTACAGTGCAAACCGGCTAGCGGTCTGCCAAACCTGGAACAAGACATCCACTATCTGTCTACTGCAATACTACTGTTGCTTCAAAGACCAATCGAATCAACAACGTTTCAACGATCTAAAGCCCTACCAAAAAACCTATTATATGTTTTGGATAATGCCTTGCTAAGGTGAATATGAACTGTGGACCTTGAAAATATAAGTTAATCCGCTTGTTCTAAACGTATGAACGCCTTACAAAAAGCTTAGTTGAAAACTCTAACCTAATTGTTGTTTTTACAAATAATGGATCTATTATATATATTGTTAACAAAACTTTGCTAAATATTACCTTTACGAATTAAATAAACAAAAGACTGATTAATACTACTATTTACCTAGACGTAAATAAATAGAATATTGTTTATCTTCACAAACAACTTTATTTGGTTTCAAATACCTTGTCGCGACTCCCAAAGCCAATGAATAAAGAATTTCGTTTTTTACAAAAGGTACCCATACTAAATTGAATTTTGGATAATTTTCTTTCAATACTTCATAAAATTAATTATATGTTATATATAGCTAAATCTATGTTGTCTAAAGAAATGCGCCTTAAATTCTAGTTTACATATAAGGAAGGAACTATTTAATGAACGATTATCATGAATTTAATGTAAGGGTTAGATTATGGAACAACTGCTAATAATTTTCCTAATAATCATTCATTTCATTCAATTTATCTTATTTTTTATAATTAGGACACAGTTCACTGTAAAAAACTTTCCAGAAAACTCGTCCCGGATTTTGTTCTCAATGTTTATAACAATATGAATCATTTTAGGCCAAAACGCGTAATGATCTAGCTAAATGGTCTGTAATTCAGGTACTAAAGAAGAACGGTAAAAAATTATTATCACTATTATATTCGTTACGGCCAAAAGAGTAATGAGAATCAAAAACCAACTGGGTGTTATTAGTTAATTCAAACGGAAAAAAAGTTTATATTGATCATTTATATTGATTTTGCCATTTTTTTACCATGAATATTATCGGTTAGTTCCTTTTATATATTATTCATTTAGGAATAATTCGATTCTATTATACCAATTACCTGTAAAATCTTGAAACTTACTTCATTATTACTAAGGTATACCACTTATGTTATAGTTTATTAGGAGGAAACTTTACATTGTTACGTATTATTATGAAATTAGGCTTTCCCCAGAGGAATTATTTCAAATCGAGATACTTAATTTCTTTCCATATTTTAATAAACCTCGTTAAAAATATTTTGTATTAAATTATATATAATAATAACTCATTATTCTCAGTTCAATAAACAGGCTAAAAGTAACAACCAAATCGTTAAACTCGACTTATAATATTGTATTACTAAGTATTCTACATTAGTATAAACTAATATTATTCCTACACCATAATGGAATATTAATAACAGTTATTTACATGTTATTAATACCAACCCATAAAAATACGTCTTCGGCTTTGAGTGACGTGCTCTTATAAATTATTTCAGTTCTTCTTAAACTTTATATCATGTAGATGATTGTTTTCAAGTAAAATATTCTATTCGTAACGCTTAACTTATAATAAACGTTGTTACCTACAATATAAAACAGATTTACAAACAAGAACATTATTGTTAAATGGAATTTAATATAAGAAATCGCATTCAACTTCGTATGGGAAAAGCTTGTGAACCTTGATATCAATCAAGGAAATTATTAACTTTATGCTGAAGCCGGTTTACTATAGTAAACCGCGAAGAACAATGATATATACATTCGATTTTCCCTCTAATTTATGAATTTACTCTGCTGTTAACGTTTTATACTTAACTATCTACAATAAGCCTAAGAATGATACTTTCGTGCGCATACTTCCACCACTTAAACAAGTATAATATAAAAAATCCTAACAAAATTATATGAGACATCTTGAAATTTATAAACAAACATGTAGATACTCGTCATTTAGTATAAAACCAAATTCAATATTTGGTTCGTTAAAATGGTTGCACCTCGAATAACGTTAAACGAAGGGTTATAAAAAACTTGAAAAATTGCAAGGAGCTCATTAAGGAATACGAAAAAGATGTTCGCGAAAAAAATTGGCTTATAAGAAAGCCGTTTCCTAAAAAAACTGTTTCGTAAGAAGGTTATCTCACGAGAATTGTGTTGCATGGAAATCTTCTTGCGTTTCGCTCGCGTCTCACGTCTTGCGTCTCACATATCGCATCTCGCTTATCGCATCCCACGTCTTATATTCCACGTCTTATGTAATAAGAATACTGCTTTTCTTTTTGATCCCGAGGACTTTTTGTATACTTACATTGGAGAATACGTAATATCGGCCTAAACGTACGCTTACATAAAGAAGGAAGGAAAATGGAAACTCACTATATGCTTAGCCGTCCATACATGCTCTGCCTTTCGTTGTGCTTTTGGTTCTATCTAGTTTCTTCCTCTTCCATCATCAGAATATAACACTGTTTCAAGGTTACGTTGCCGCTATACTCGCATACCATCAACGCCCCTCCACGGATTTGTAACCGTCAATATGATAACAGTTATCGGTATAACTGTAGTCGTCGGCATAATTGTAGCTATACCGTGAATTTCAAGATGAATAATAAATAATCTTCATGGTCTCTTCGACAATTTTCAAGAAATTTCTCCACATGTTTACCAAAATCCTCGTCGACAATAGCTAAAAGTCTGGTAGACAACTTGATTACTTTGCCTGATTTAAAGCCAAAAAAAAGTTTGTGGTTATTACCTTACCTTATTGAACTCGTGGAACCATCTATTCGTTTGCCTTAAGACTTACTCAACTCTTGACTTAATTTCCTCTCGACAAATACATTGACGTTCACAAGAAGCCAATACGCTTATACAAGATAACATTTTAATTATATTTAGAATCCATATGTTGTAGTTGTTCAGGATGTTAATAATACGGCTACCACGACTATATTAGGCTATTAATACTTGAAAAATACCATTTGCACGAGAAAAAAGTTTACCCATAGCGGCGAGAAAATCATAATATATGTTAATGTTAGTATAAGAGAAAACTTAGCAAATATTTACTTTTTCAATAAATTCTTTGGATACTTTGTTAAGTATAAATTCAATGCTAAAAAATGTGAAATCATCGTAGGTATTATAAAACCGTTAACATAGTTTACTTCCAAAGTGAAATCAACGTTTTAAGCTTTTGGTTATAAGGTGAATGATAGTTCAGGGCTGTTACATGAATCAACCAAAGTTTGGGTTGTTAATCGGCTAGAAGTTGGTATACTCTTTACTAATAGGTGGTTATAGTTTCGTAAGTCTTAAGTTTTTATATTGCGAGACGTAATCTTTTTCTAGGATAAGAAATTCGATATTCTATATACTATTTACAAAAATTCTCTTAAAATAACGGTCCGTAAGGTGAGAATTAAAGTTTGAGTGGCTATATATCTAGACTATATAATTCAATTATTTATGAAATACGTCTATTTTTTTAAGAGACGGCTTTTGGTATTAATTTTTGAATGAACCATCTCTTTAAGTATTATTATGAATTCTATTATACAATATATTATTGAATTATATAATTTTACGAAGGAAATAATTCGAATTGCCAAATATATTCAATTTTGGATAGATGCTAAATTCAAGTATTTGGCATACTTTTCAACCGATTGGAACAGAGATTTTTACGCATTAATTTGGGTCAATAGTTTAGCGATAATTTCTTTGTTATGAACTTATCCATTGAAAGCTATTTTAGATTAATGTAAAGTAAACTTTACCTTGTCGGAATTTTTCATGTTAAAGAGCCGATTTCTGCATTGAAAGCTGAATTTAACCTAAATCCTTATGTTACTTATATAATTTTTATACCAACTACAAACATCTGCTGCGAAATTTTTGATCCGAAAATATAAGTACCCAAAAATAATGTAATTATTTACCTTCGATTGGGTCAAAATAAATTTGACGAATTTTAACAAAATAACAACATTCTTTATATACTACTTGATTTAGTCGATATTAAAACTTTTCATAATATATATTGGTAGTTAATTATTGTTTCAAAGTAGTATATTCGAATCACTGTGGTCGAAGTAACTGGTGATGCATTGAAATTATTTGATACGTGGTAATTTCTTAGTTTAGAATACTACTAGCCAATCAGCGCGCTAATTCATATGCGCAAATAGTTTGGCTCGTGCCTCAATTTGAAGTGGGTACCTAATGCACTACACTTGTAGTCAATTCCACAAACTGCATTCAATTTTCAGTAAGTACAGTCAACCAACGATAGGTAGAGTTGACATTCATTCGAATTCTTTTCTATTAATATAACTATCATGAAATTTTCAGTGTGTTTATTCTTATGTTATTAATTAGAGGAATAAGGTATAAAATTGGCGAGCTTATAAGAAATCTCCTAAAGTTTGAAGGGATATTTTGTTTGGTAAAAATTTCCGAAACATTGAATCGTACAGGTGTTTTAAGTAAAATATTGGAAACATATCAAGTTAAATTTTCATCTTTATCCCGTTTCTAAACGTAATGAACAGCTTCTAAACTAATAGTTTGATGAAATATATGATTGAAATCGCATTGAATACTCTAATTAAATTTCAATATTTTCCATACCAGTCTTCATCAGGTTACGTTCTAAGTATTATAATGAAAAAGAATATATTGGGTACTTCGTAAACTAATTTATAAATCAAGTGTTTTGGATAAATACTCATAAAGACTATAATGTTAAATTATCGATTTTTTTCGGGCAAAAGATAAATTTTAGTCATCAATGTAATTAAGTTCTTTTTAGCGATTTATTAACCTAAGTTACTGAAATCTCATCATCGTAAGCTCAGAAGATTGGGGAGTTCTAACATGACTTCTATGGGTCTTCGGAATTCACCATCTTATACATGAAAATATATGAATCGTATGCTTAAACCATTTCGCCAATTCTACAAAGCTTTTATCGAAGACAAAGTTATCTTGTAGGATGTATTCGAAGAAACCTTACTTATATAAATCTGGTACTTGCCTTGCTTTCGCGAAAAAGCCTATTTCTATCACCAAATACATCATGTATTAGATTCAAATTTGTAAAACTATAAGGTTTTTACTTCGATGGTTTTAATTTATCCACCACTAGAAAAAGAATGTATCTCTTCCGTATATTATTATTCTCCTTCAACTTGAAAGCATTGGAAATTTATTTCAACGTAATTTGGATTTCAGAAGATACTAATACAATATTTCGTGTAATTGTCGACTATTTTTCGAACGTTTAAAATGTATCTACGCGTTTATGGCTTTCGTAATGGAGGTTTCAAAATCGAAAATCTTAGTAAAAGACAGTATTTTACATAAGCCACGAGAATTATTCCGATGGCCGTGTAACAATATTCTTCTAAATATATTAAGAAATTATTGTATAAGCGCTTACGCCTGCATTATCCTAAATCTAATCGCCTTTTCATTTAGATCAATGGCTACTTGAAACGAAGTTTTGGCGTGATGCTTTTACAATTAAAAAGACTATATTTAGGTTTCCGGCTACTATATACTATTTATAGAACTTAAGCCTGTTATATTTTTAAGCCGATGATTTATTGAGATCGAATCACATTATGATTTTTTAAAAGTTAAAGTGGCGTTCCTTATGTAAGCTTGTCATCATCTTTATCCTACTTTCATTAATAGTAAACACTCAATTAGAATTTTTAGGGATTATTAATTACTTAAGACAACAACAAATAAAACTTTACTTAACATATTTTTACCGAAAAAACGAATGAAAGATGGATTATTGTCCTTATTTATCTTCATACTTATAACGTGCAAGTTGTTTATTTCTCTAAATATTAAAATCTTATTTCTAATGCGGTATTTAGGTTACCGAAACCAGGAAATGAAAATGTTCAAGCGTAAGAAAATCTTCTCATCTTTCATAGGATATTCGATAATTAATATGTGGTTTTTAATAAATCTTATTGTTGGAATAGCAGTAAAATGCAATATAGTCAAGTCAACTATACTTACGATGAGTTGATTGTACTTACTGCAAATTGACTGAAGTTTATAGAATTGACTACAAGTGCAATGCAGTAGGTGTCCAATTCAAATTGGGGTATAGGCCAAATCATTTGGTTATAAAAATTAGCGTGCAGACCGACTATCGATCTATCGATCTTAGAACTTACCACGTATTAACCAATTTTAACGCAGTACTAGTAACTTCGATGATAGAGATTCGAATCGACTACTTTGCAGCGATAAAGACTTTCATTTATGGGCAGGCATACCAGAACTGATCAGTGCTTATTAGTTTTGAATTCAGGGGGAAAAAACCACCAGTGCAAATCTAACGAATTTACTTATTGATGAGAAAACAGAATTTATATTCAAAATAAATCGTACATATACGTAAGAAATATCTACAGTTTCGTTCATTACCATCTGAATAATGATAAAAATCATTTACAACACGCCTTAAAAGAAGCTCAAACAAGTTAGGGAGAAGAAGAAGTTACTTTCCGGTTACGCTTTACGTCAAACGGCGGTTAATGGTAGAGGAAAGATTTTTGCAACGCGTCATTATAATACTGTGTTAGCTTTCTCGGAAGTACGTATGGAAGGCTTCTGGATTGTGTCAAGTATCGTGTCAATTTAGGAATAGGCGTCGTTATTGTTATTGAAGACAATAACAAACCCTTACTGAATCATTCTTAAAAAAAGCGTTGAGGTTGACCGCTTGAAATTTTTAAAGTTGTTAAGTTGGCAAACAACTAGGTTAATACTATTGCAGCTACTACTATTGCATGTATTACTATTTAAAATAGTAAAAAGGGCTACGTTATAGAATCTTGAACCAAAAATACCAACTTGGACGGTAAAATTACAATCTATTAATTTACATAGCTCTTTTTCACCCTATAGCATTCAATATTGGTTACAATGACTCTAAAAAAACGTAGGAATTGACACCGTTGAAGATTATATTCTCTACTTTAACCTTACTGGAACTGTTCAAGGCTCGAAGGCGCTTAATAAATTTTAAAAATTCTTCGAAAATGGAATCTCAAAATTTAAACGATGGCAAATAAGTATGTTGAACTTGAGTCAAAAACTAGGCTCATAAACCGAGGTATCAAATTCCCTACGAAGAAAGAGAAAAAGGGTAACCTGTCAAACGTAATTTACGAATTCGTGATAGATGAAAAACCCTAATAGATAGGGGTTAAAGTCAAAGTTATCGATAGCAATAGTGTTCCTTGGCACCCTTCCACGCGTTCGTAAGATTCCATTCAAGTATAAATAAATTCTTCACATTCTTTTGTTCCAAATGAATGGTCCAGTGTCATGATCTGTGAAGAATTGATCAAAATATACGCCGTAACCCCTAAGTTTACCAATTAATTAAGTAGGAACCTCGATGCACCTCTTAATATTAAGAGGAAAATTACCAAATCCCCTGCAATAGAAACCCTTAAGTCCCCTTCTTCTAAACCCATTGATACATTTAATTTCAACAGCTAAACTAGGGAAGGAGAGTTTTTGCGCGAGATTGTTATAGGCATAACCACTAGTTTTTCCCTTGAAATTTAGCCAAATATAATTATGTTATTCACTAATATAATCTTCTTGAGTAACAGTTAAGAGATTCGAAGGGTTTTTACAACCAATATATCACCCTTTCCCCTCGATACGTACCTATAGTGGATACTAATTACGCGGCAATTACTACGTTCGTTAAGATTTGTGGACGAAAGAAGAAGTATAACGGTAATTTATACAACCTTCTCGACGTCAAGTTGTGCCAGTATTTTAACATTTATTACCAGATAAAGGTTTAATTCCCATGTTTTTACTCGTTGTTTTCCAATATTCTTATAGGTTAAGCTGAAGACTACTACCTCTGGTACTTGATGAAGTACTCCTCCTTACGAAATATTTACGATAATCTTAAATGAAACTTCGAAAACAATATTAATTTCGCCTAATGACATATATATCTAAATGCTATCAAGTGGTCTTATATATTTAATTATCAAAAAGAGTCGAAAATTTAGATCAATATTTTTAATTAGATGTTCAATATGTTAATGTTATACCAATAGATAATAAGTAATATAGAAGTTAGCGAGGGTATATTACGCTAACAGGTTTTGCAAATTGTAACGGGTTATAAAAAGGTTTAATACGCTTGATAGTGCCTTAACTCTAATTGTAAAATGTTTTTTTTAACCGGTTACGTTTCTAGTTTACAACCGTGATGGTTTGGGTTTCAAGCTTGACTAGTATGTATTTCTGAGCTCTAGATTTTAGCGACGACGAAAAAGAATACCCTCCCCTCCCATCACGCATTTTATGTAGACCGTAAGTACGGAAGGCCCAATACGTACAGTTAATAGAAAGCCAGGAACTGGGGTCGTAGCCAAGACGCTAGATATGGAGGAGGATCATTAGGTTAGCTAGGAAAATTCACTTTAAAATTTAAGAAATGTTGAATTTTCGGCAAAAAGGGCTATTGTTAATACTTTATACGGTTTCCGAACGCGAAAATGAATGGGTAAGATATTATATGTAATTACCCCTTACCTTTTCTCACTATTGTGTTAAATACCTTGAAAAACGTAAAGATATAGTGGTTAAAGAGGAGGAAAATACGCTTAAGGTGATCGGCTAATACGAAGATACTGGCACCGGTTCAGGAGTAACGTAATAATTCGCCGACCACACTTTTTTTTACCGCCTAATAAGTAAAGACCCCTCTCGCCAAGATAACGATAAAAACTCTAGTTTTACACATCTGTTTACTATCTAAGACCGTTATGAAAAACAGATCTTTTAAGGTATTATGCTGGATATTGTGGTAATACGGTACTTAAAAAAAGGCTATTTCTAATACTTGGCATTGTAAAGGGATACTAATTGTGCTACGGAATTTAAATATACGGATGCCAGTAAAATCAAGGTCAGATTTGGCTCTAGAAAAGAGTTTTTTTTACGGGGATCGACGATTGTAACTACTGTCGTTAATACTATTGTTTTTTGCATCCTAAAATCCCATATCCACTTTCTATTTTACCTAAAGAATATAGAAAAACCTCGGTAATAACATTAATATTTAAGATAATAAATTAGTTCAAGTTGTACGTAGTAAAGGGTTTGATTTAATTTTAAATAAGGGTACTTTTGTGTTTATCTTGAAAGACCAGTGGTAATCATTATCAACCTGATGAAGTTAGAACTTTATTTATATTGTAGGTTCAATTACTCTGTGCCTTATAGGCGTTATATGGTTTTAAAGGCGATTGGTTATGTATTTAATGTACTATATAAGAAGATATTTTGTAGGCTTGGAGATTCAAATATTTTAGAATCTACATGGAGGGCTTAATATATGATTTAATATGTACTTATTGAGATCTCGATCACAGGTCGAGACTACGTACTAGTCAATACTAGTGTATACTAGTAAATTCTAGATCCTCCGTACTATTAAGTACTAGCTTAGATAGCATCTCCATATTAATTCTCCTTAATAGTTAATACTAGTACTTGTACTAGTAAATACTAGTGAACCCTAGAGATATCTACAACTCCTGTAAATTCCCTATCCTTTGGTATTAAGATCTTTAGTACTTGAAGTTCTTACTAAGTATTGACTGGCTCTGTTAGCCTTGTTATTAAGTGTGTACTGTACGGCTATACCTACTGTATATTTTAATACACCCCTTTTAAGAGGTAGAGTCCACTGAAAAATATAACAAAAGAATTAAAAGAAAAGGTAAAGGGTAAAGTGAAGGAAGTGTAGTACGGAAAAAAGAAAATCCGTTGATGCAAAAAGCATGAGGACCTGTGTAATCCGATTTGAACCAATAACCTTTTTAGTATCTCTTTATCACTATTCCAATGTTTACACCAAAACCACTTTACTATTTTGTACTTGTAATACCGCAAGGGAACTTATAGTATAAAGCTTAATAAACTATTAATTCAATTTAATCCTAGGTTAAATAAACTAATACGTTACCTTATTACTTTATAATTTTCCCTCGGCAATGGCTTTATTAACCCATCAACTAATTGCTTATCCTTAAAACCCTACTTGATTTATATAACAGCACGTTCCACTTTATCCTTTATAAAGTGTTTTTAAAGGGTATTTGTTAAGTGCGTTAGTGATATTCAGGGTTACTAGATCACTTAATAGCTCCCTTATTATTACAGTATATCGTAACGATGATAGAAATACAAAGCTTTATGAATAGGTTCCATATCCATAGGGTGTTTTAAGTAACCTTCATCATTGCTACGATTTCAGTATTTACAAAGAATAAGTATACTTTGGATCCTCTTTTGGATACCCAGTTGACCGTATTATCAACGACCTAAATTTTGTATCTATAGGTAGACTTTCCAGTAGCCTTATCCCCCTTACAGTCGGCATCGTACCAACCGTTAATTTGAAGCCTTTCAGCATATTTATGGTGATCTTAGCTTAAATTTGTGGCGTTCTAATGCGGATTAACTGATATTTCTTCCACTTCCACTTGTAGTCCATTATGTTTGTATTGTTTAAAGTATCCAAAAGCGTAACTGATAAGTATGATGTTTTTATGTAAAGGATTATGGTAAAAACGTAAAATTAATCATATAAGTAAGGCGATGTCCAGCCAAGTTTGGCATATTGAATAGCTTAGAGCCCTCACATTTAACCAATACTTTGTAGTTTCTGATATATTAGTCTGTTCCTTTTATAGTATGGTATAGACGTGTAATCCGGTTGTAATAGGGATGTAGATTGGACGGTTTCTTAATTTCTTTCCCCTAATATTTTAATCCATTTAAATGTATGTATTTGGTGTTAAGATGATTGTATATGAATCCCTATGCTTTGAGAGATGTATCCTTAGACGTACTTTGCCTATCTTACGTCCTTGGACTGAAGATGCTTCCCAATATCTTTCTTAAAGGTATTCGTGGCGTGTGAGTTACTGCCTATTATTAGAAATTCATTGATGTAATAATATATAATGATTGAACGATGAAAATTAATGAATACCGTGTTATCAAAGTTTAACCTTTTAAAATTAAGGTTATTAAATTTTCCCCTTAACCTTTTTGATCATTTTTTAAGCTTGATTAAGTCCCTAGAGTAGGGAGAAAAGCGGGAATATTTGGTTAACTGTAGGATTGAAACCTATAATATTTTCATCTAAATACTCCAAGAAGAAGTTCCTGATAGTGTCCGGGATTTATATTATCATTAATTTTCTTAGTTTCCCGTTTAGGAAAGCTGAGTCGAAATAAATTTAGTCGATATCCTATTTTCAGGAATTAGTAAATACAACGACGATTATCTACATATAAGACTTTGCTGTGGTAGCAAACGCTTTGGTATAGTTAACATTATACATTTACTTAAATCCTTGTATCATGATACTGACTATATACCTTTCCATCCGACTTTTAAAATCAATCTTAACCTTGGTAATCTTTTTTACGATAAGTGTATAGCAGTTAATATTCCTTTTAATATACTTAAAGACTTTAAGGGACCGCAAGCTCCGTATTTTACTATAAAAAGCCTTTTATTGTACTTAGCATCTGTGCTCTCTAAAGATTTTTTTTAAAGTAAGTTTCTTCTCTTGTTTACTAACTGAAAGTATGAACTGAACCATTAATTTATTAAAAAGAGCATTTGCCGGTAAAATTTCCGGTAGGCTGTTTATTATCTTTTGTACTATTTGGATAATACTCCTTTTTAGCTTAGCATTTGGAACTGCTGTTACAGTATTATAAATAATACCAACCTTGATAATCTAAATATTGTATTCCCTTATAACAGACTTACGAGTTCTAGTGATAATCCTCTTAAATAATATTAAGCTAAAATTACAAACGATCTTCCTTATCAAGTTTCCCACCCGGTTTGGAAAAAATAATTTAAAGATATACAAGGGCTTTATAATATTAGAAAACTACCTTAAAAGAAAGTTTCTACTTTCTACTATTAAATAAGGTTTTTAACCCTTTACTTTTCTTATAGAGAGTATATGGATGATAATGGTAAAGCCGGGAGTCAAGTAAAATTTAACATTAGATCTGTAACCCCTATATCCTTTTACTTCATCGTTAAGGCCTTATAGGTCGTAATGTGCTGGATACTAATCCTATTGTTAACTATTAAGTTAGTTATGATAATAACTACTTGAAATAAGTAGGGCTATTAGTAATATAGTACCCTTTCAGCAACGGTTCAGGTCCTTATCTTTTCCAAGATTACTTTATTAAAGCATTAGGAAATTTCGTTCTCTTTAAGATTGTATGATGAAAAAATCTTAAAAGTGAAAACTTAATTAATAAACATCTTCCTAATTCAATAATCAACAAACTCTTTACCTTCATCGAGGATCGAATAATCTATAATATACCCGATACATCTATTTCATTTATTTAACATAAGATAACTGGCTCTTGATCCCTTACCAAGTGCTAAAATGGCTATGTTATAAATCCTAAAGCTATACGTAACCTTAGTAACTATCAGGATACGGCGTTCTCTTCTTAAGCCAACAGTCATTTCCAAAAATCTGTCAAAGGTTTTACAAGACCCTATTTTCTCCAGGGTACAGTATTAAAAGTTTGGTAACTACTAAGTGCTTTTGAAAATATTACAAGGAATATAAATGAAATCGAAACGCTCGACTTCCTAATGCTTTATAAGGCCGTCTAATAACTAGAGTGATTCCTCGACTAACTTTGAGCAAGTAAAACGAAAACTAATATATCAAAGGAAAGTATCGAAGGACTGAATGAAAGTAGTGTTTATATAGCTGCAATGAAATGGTTATGAAACTTTAAAAATTATATAGTTGCTAATTATAGTATCAATTATTTACTTAGTTTGTAAGTTTACCAAGAATAAGTTGTTGACTTTCACACTCAAGTTATAAACCTTTAATAGGTTAATTAAATTTATGATAAACTTGGAGCAATAAAAAAATTTGTAAAAATTTAGGTTATTATAATTATAACCCCTTTAAAACTTAGCTAATATCTAAATTGTTCTTTTACCAATGGGCTAAATAACACTACCCCCAATTTGTGATACGAGGTAGTTTTCTCCTTACATCTCGAAATGTAAAAACAATTGCTCGTCATACAAAATATGGCAAGGCAAGCCTAAATCAGCTTTAATAAAATCTCGAAACTGAAGTTTATCAATTTCAAAATAATATTGTAATATAAAAGAAAAAAAAAGATTCAAGACTTAATATTAAGTTTGAATAGCTTAATGTTGAAAATAGGGCTTGTACTACGGCACTACCCGCTTCTATTTCAGCCTATAATTAGTCTTTTTGGCGGATTAACGTGAAGATTGGTGCTTTTAAAGTTAAAAGTTGATACCTTAAATCGGGTATATCTGTGTAAAATACGGCCTCTAATTGGTTCAAATTCTTTAGTACAGAGTCCTGTGCAGGGTCTTACATAATAAACCTGTCAAATTAAATATCAAAGTACGTTATTAATAGTGGAAACACTATTAAGTTATAATTCTACAATTAGCGGAAATCTTTTACTTTACTGTTATCAATTACAATAATGTCCGCTCTTTCTTCTTTATTAATGGGTTTAAAAACATTTGAAAGCCGTAAATTTGGGTGTAATACATAATAAACCTGTTCCGAATATCTTTTTCAATGTTTAAAATATTTTTTTTTTCTTAATTGACTAATACGCTAGTTACGATAAACGGGTGGCTTATTCTTTGGTCTTCTTAAAAGATGGAATTTAACGTTTCTTTTTCTCTTTAAATCCGGTTTCCGACTGTAATACAAGTAGTAACAAACGGAAGTCTTTAGTCAGTTCAATTTACATAAAAACAGTTCAAACCGGAAACTCGGGCTCAGTATAGGTCAAAATCTGTAGAGAATACTTATTATCTTTCATCTAATAGCCTTGATAGATTAAGCTTCTTTTCGTATTGTTAAACGGCGCCACAAAAAAAAAACTAAGGCTAAAAAGTATAAGAGGCGTAGGAAATGAACTTTTTTAAGAATTTCTAACAAGTAAATCGGTCCAGTACCTTGAAGTATGCTTATCAACTTCAATAAAGCCTTATAGGAATCCTTGATACCCACAATAACTTCGAAAATATCTAAAGTAATAATAAAAGTAATTATACTTTAGGTACAGATTCGTATTCGTATAGTTTTCAAATTCTTTACAAAACCATAGTAAATAAACATAAATACGTAAATGTAGTCTGTTTATGTAGAAACTATATTTATCTTAATTTAAAACACACTCCAAGATATCAAACCAGTTATTACTAATAGCACAACCTTTCATTGTTGTTAACTATATATTTATGTTTGTAAAGATCAACTTTTTAAAGTTTTTTAGTAATTATAACTTAGACTTTAAAAGTTTCCTTCTTTCCTTGGCGTGAAAATGGGGGTTTTTAATATTTATGTCCTTCTACTTTACTGGTATGATAATTCCTGTAGATTTAAAAGGTTCTGGTTTCCTTAGTTCTCTGAGGCGTTCCTCAAGCTCAATTAACACTTTTTATACAAGTAGATAACTGACTTAAACCTGTCTAATTCTGGACGATGGAGGGAATTATCAGCTTTAAACCTAGACCTTGCCTCGTCATTAGCAATATTATTAGCATTAATTGCTTGAATTTCTTATTCAGCTTTAACCCTACGAGCATCACGAGCTTCTTTCCTTCCTTTCCTTAACATAGCTTCAGGATCCAAAGCGCCTGAAGTTATAGGAGTAGCCCTAAAGCGTAGAAATTGAAAGGATGTGGATTCAGCCGGAGAAAAAGAACCTATGGGTCCTGATGGACCAGAATTAATAACAATCCACTGAAAAGAAGGACCATTATCACTGTTAATTCCGTAAGAAAGCATTATTAGTGGAAATAAGCCACGTTATAGGGATGATAAAGGGTCATTCTCAAATATATTAAAAGGTTCAGAAGAAGTAGACATTTTGATTTGTATTGAAGGAGGTATATTTCAATTGAATTTCGTGAAATGAAGCAGTAGAGAATAATTGTACTAATAATGTGTTGAAGTTATGTCATCAAAAGATATTATATTGACTTGTAAATTCAAGTTTTCTTGAATCTATAGGAAGGACTTGATATATAATCAAGTGTATCCTCATAAAGATTTCGATCAAAGGTTGAGACTCTGTACTAGTTAATACTAGTGTATACTAGTAAATACTAATTCCTCCGTGATAGTAAGTACTATCTTAGGTAGAATCTCTGTACTGATCTTCCGTACTAGTAAATACTAGTATACCTTAGAGATATCTACAACTCCGGTGAATTCCTCATCTTTTGGTGTTGAGAGGTTCAGTATTTGAAGTTTGTACCAAGTACTGACTGGCTCTATTGGCTCTATTGTTGAGTGTGTGCACTGTATAACTGTACCTATTGTATATTTCAAAATTACAAAAATATGGATTTACCAATACTCACGGCAATTAAACTTCTTTGCCATTACTACCCATTACACTCCCAAAACCCGCTAATGTTTAAGGTTACGCTAAACACAGGTTAAAACTTTGACTTTAAGGTTTTGTTAAATGTATTTTACTTAGACAGTAAACTAGTACTTTACGTTATAAACTATGCGACGGCTTTTCACAGCGTTAAATTCCTTAAAACCATCATATCGAGGGAAATATAAAAAGAATTACGTATCTCATGGATTAACAAGTACCTAGGGCCACTAAATATAATGATTCACGATACAGGTACCAACTTTTCTGCAATGAAGTTTTAAATTAATGTTCAATCGATAGGGTTTTAGTGTAAAGAAGTCCCCGTTAAGGTTTATTAAGTTATTAGTAAAATAGAAAAGTCCTATGCGTTTTTGTAAAAGGCTTACAATATCCTTACTTTGTAAATTGGAAACTTTATAGGTTAAAAAGCACGGTTTTCAATAACGATAAAAGGCTTTAATGATACTTCTAGCCTTAACGGTTTTATTCCAATTTTTCTAGTATTTAGGACGTATATACATATGAAAAGTATGTCGATACCATCGCCAAATACCCAGAAACATATTATAGATTATAGAAAAACCTTAAAGAAATTGCGGAATGAATGAGCTCGTTTTCAGTTCAACGATACCTTTAATACTAGGAACAGACTATAGAAAATAAACGTATTGTCACTTCCCTTTTAAAGTAGAATCATTACGTGGCTTAAGACAGGTAGATAAGATTAACCTTACAAGATATCAAGTGTCGTTATCTAAACGTAGTAATTAAAACCGTTGATAGCCCCATTATTTTTCGAATTATATGAGTTAAACCGCACAGAAACCTCTTAAGTCTAAGAAAAAAAATACATACGTCTATAACCCCTAATCTGATCGAATTAACCAATATAATTCTCCCGAACTGATTATTTACAATATTAAAACATCGACGACGTGAAATATTATCCAAGAGGATAATACACACTAAAGAGAATAATGGTAAAGAGGACTATAAACCTGGAAAGATATACATAACTACGTTGTCATTTTAAAGAGATAAGTCTAATGAAGAACTTACTCTTAAGTTACGTACGAAAGGTATTATTAATTCGACGGAGACACCTTTTATGGAAAGAAACCAAGTGGGAATTAACGGATTTTTTACACAAAGGGCTGTTGAACTTATTCTATTAACGTAATTTAAAAGTCAAAACATTACTATGTTTTTATTGAGGATAGTTTACGAGTTTAAAGATAAAACTACGAACCAGTTATACGAAAAGTTACGGCTAATAGTTTAAAGATACGGTAATAAAGGTAAAAACTAAATACTTGCTTAATCATTTACAAACTAAAAAATTAACTCACGTTTAATCGTTGTAATTTCTATTATTTTAACTACTAACGTAAACGGTAAATTAATACTTAATATCCAGGATGTAATGTTAACGTATATATAGGTTGCCATCAATTTTTAGCGGATTGTATTATTTGAAGTACCGAAAAAACCGGGAAGAATGTTTCCAGCCGGTAGGGAAATACTTTGTATTAAATATTTGTATATATAAACATAAATGAGCGTTTATTAGTTTTTAATATACCATGAACACTTGAGAAATGAACTAAGGATAAAGAATTTGACGTTTTACCCGTACCTATTCATTATATAAGACGAAGACTTCGGTATTGTAGGCATATAAATTAATGATAACTTTTTTCCCCAGAAACATTAGGTTAATGGCGGCGAAATAGCATTTTATCGAGAAGTAAGGCCTTTGAAAATGTAAGCCTATCAAGATATTATTTAATGGTATATATATTAATTTTAATAAATCGTTAATCCGTATTCATAACTTTAAGAATGAAAACATCACATATATTAGCTTATGTTAAAATGGGTAAGTTACGAGCCTGGCGAATATCAATAAAACCAACCAGGCAAAATTACAGCGATACCAGGAATACAGGGTCCGTGCGGCCTATATTGCTACATTGAGTAAACTAGAGGTACCGTACGACCTATTTATTGCGCCAAAGACATAGGATTTATAAGATAATGACTTTAAGAGGTTAAATGGAATGATTTGGTAGTAACTTAACAACTTGGAAAGAAATATTGATATGGTTTAGTTAAATTTGGTAACGGAAAAGTTAATCGTTTTTTGGAATAGTTTTTCATTAATAATGTTAACCTTATATTTTAGATAGGTTTTTTTATAATGTTAGTCAACAATGAAAAGTTTCAATTGCAGTTTACAATTACTGGAAACCTCGTATATTAGATATTCGTTAGGTATAAACGTATAACACGAAGCTTATTAATATTAGAGATATACAGTATAATAACCGGTTTTGATATAGGTATGGTAATGAATGGTACGTTAAGTTTTATTACAAAATTACTGGGAATGCTTTTGATACTTGTATTAATTTATACAAACTTCCAAAGCTTTTACAAGTATTTATTAAAGCTTGGTATAACCAATGAAATTTTTAAAAATAGACGTAATGACTTTCAAGGAGGCATACGAAGCTCGGGAAATCGATAAGTTCTGGTGAATTAATGTCAAAGATAACTCTATAGACTTCATAATTAAGGCTACGCCTAATAGCACCCCAGAATAGTTTATGGATAGTAATACGCTAACTATACGAATCGAAAGCTATGTGGACCACCAGGAAAGTAACTTGGAAGAATGAGAATGTCATGGCAAACTCAAAGACTACCTGGGTAATGGTCGTAATAGTAATAGTAACGGTAGCAATAAGTGAAACTACTGGCAAAAAGTACGTAAGTGGTGGAATACGTGATACGTATAGGTTTGTGGCGAAAAACCTGTAAACGGGAGTTAAGGAACGAAAGTCTCGAAGATGTGGATAGAAGGACCGTAATCAATGTCAATTTAAGTTCAAATTAATTGGAATTTACTGGGGTTTAAACTGTGGATTGAGGGGAGATTTCAAAGGTTGCCACCAATTGGTGGCCAGTCATGCTTACATGCAGGTATAAAACAAAAAGTCGCCCGTATTGAAATAGCAGTTAAATGAAGTATAATTAAGTCAACTATACTTATAGTTAATTGATTGTACGTTTTCAAAATTAACTGCAGCTAGTGTGATTGATTTTTAGTGTCGTGCAGTAGGTGCTCATTTCAAAGTGAGGCAGGGGCGAAAGAATTTAGCCATAGAAATTGGCGTGTAGACCGGCTAGCGGTCTGCCGAACTTAAAACTTACCACGTATGAACCAATTTCAATACATCATCTGTTACTTCGACCACAGAGATTCGAATCAAATATATTGCAACGATAAAGGCCTAAATTTCTAGCTAAGCCTACCAATACTTATCTTATTATGCACTTGGCTTTAGTTAAAGTTAAAATGTTGTATACTTTAAAGTTACGGTTTTGGTCTAGATATTATGTTGATTTCGTATCGAAAAGCATTTTGTATTAATTGAGACTGGATAAAGGAAACGAAAATGTTGTCTCAACATTAAAAATTAGCTACCCTTTTAAATTTTTGAATCGCTTATTATATAACCGAAATTTAATACGTTACAAACGAATGGTTTTATACCAATCATCTGTTGATTAATCTCCCACGGATATTTATAATGAACGCCATTCTTTATTTTTTCAATGTATAATAACAATTTCGGGTAGCTTTTATTTTTGCTTCGAAGACAAATTTGCGGAAACTTATTATCAGGATTACATCTAATGTAATTTATTGTATAATACCACTTCAAAACCTATCCATAATATTGAAAAAATTTAAACTTTTAATACCCCTATATATACTATTCATATAGATTTTATTATCCATTGAAGCTATTTTGTCGTTTGAAATACTATGGAGTTTGCATATACAAAATGAATTTAATGCTATTAGGCTGATTACTTACAAAACTTCTGAAAAGAACCCTTCTTCTACTGAATAATATTGAATAAATTACAGTAAAAATGGCTACGAATTTCGCAAAAAAAAAATTGTTATTCAATCAACTTTACTTGCGATATATCATTTTCGATTACAACTCAAATTCTTTTTTGTATTTTGTTCAAGGTTTTAGAAAAACATTGATTTTAATATAATCATAACGATGTTGGTAGGGCTTGCCTATCAGTAGGCCTTTAGACGTTGCAATATTGTCGATTCGATTGGTCGAAGTAATAGTGGTATTGCGTGGCCAAGTGGTGGATGTATTATTTTAGGTTTGGCAGACCGCTAGCCGGTCTACACAGTAATTTATATGGCTAATTGTTTGACCTATACCGTAGTATGAAGTAAGGCCATACTGTATTTGACTTGTAGTCAAATACAGTAGGGTTACACAAAACAATACACTCAATTTGCAGTAAGTATAGTCAATTTTACTGTAAGTGAAGTTGATCTATTACACTAAAATTACTACTATTTGTTGTTAAGTATGTAGGGCGGCAATTTAACGTTGAAACAGTGTAGTATTCTGACGATGCAAGAGTAAGAAACTAGAACTAGAAGCGAAGCTCAGTGAAGCTGAGCATATAGTAGCTAGCAGGTGTCGGAACACGTGCCTTCCACATTTTCTATGTATATACCCCCCAAGTAATATACAACGAGTCACCAGGACCAAAAAAAAATACAATGTCCTTATTGCGTAACATACATGACATAGAGCAAAAAGTGAGACGTGAGGAGCGAGTTGTGAAAAGCGAAAAGCGAGACATGAGACACGAGACGCGAGACGAGAGATATGATATGCGAGACGCGATATGAGAGACGCGAGACGCGAGACATGAGACGCACGCGAGATGCGAGGTGTGAGACTCATTTGCCGAAACTCTTCTCGGATGCCTTAATCAGTTTCCTACAATGTTCCAATTCCTCGATAGACTTTTACCTATCGTCCTTTAAAGTATAGCCCTATTAACGAACCAAATATTGAATTTGGTTTTCATTACGGAGACGACGGTTTAAGTACTTATTTACGGGTTTTTTTTTAAAAAAAAAATCTTATTTATTATACTTTGAAGCCTTTTTATACCGTATTTATACCGGTGACAAAAGTATACGATTAAAGCGATTATTTTCGGGCTTATCGTGTAGAGTTAAGAATTAAATGTGAATAGTAAGGTAAACTCGTAAACTGGCGGAGAAATCGAATATATACGTACGCTTTTACACACGGTTTACCATAGTAAACGGGCTCAAGCGAAAAGTTAATAGTTTCTTTTATCGATAGAAAGGCTTATAGGCTTTTCTAGTGCGTAGCTACACGCGATTTCCTGCTTTAAATTCTATTTAACGGTAATGTTTATTATAACGATACATTGTTTTGTAAGTAACGACGTCGATAATAAGTTAAGCGTTACAGCGAGGATATTCTCTTATGAAGCGAATTTTTACCTATTGTCGAGGTAAGAAAGGATTAAGATAGTTCATTAAAGCTTGCAATCTAAATCCGAATAAATATTCGTGAAGATTAATATTGATAATACGAAAGTAAGCGTTATTAATGATTTATTGTAATGTAAGAATACTATTAATCTATGTTTGTTTTGGATATTTAACCATATAGTATTGTAATAAAAATTCGATAACTTGGTTTTTTTCAATTTTCTTATTAGTTTAAGTGTAATAGGCTATTATTATACAAAGCTTAGTACTGAATCCTCTTGACAAGGCTTTTTAAAAGGAAAAAAGAAACTTCTTATCATAGTTAAACATAATTTTTCTCCAGTAAGCCTAATTTGATACTAATGAGCGAAGAAACAGAATTTGCGTTAAATAAGCTATTGTATACATAGTGTATACAGATTATAAAAAATACTTTTTAAAGTTTTACAAGTAACCGATGTAATAGCATCGTACTTTTGATATTTTTTTAATATCTAAGGGGTATTAATTTATGATACCAATAGTAATATTATGATCAAGTCTTAATAGATAGTATATAAAGGCTTTTTAGCGATTAAAATAGCTAAAAACGCTTAACGGGTTTTTAATTTTCGTTATATATTTAGTCTTAACAATCGTTATATTAAAACTATTACTTTATTAGATTCAGTTTGTACCTAAAGTATAGGCTATTTAGAAGAACTATTGTACGTCTTGTCCTCAAATAATGCTTATTGTTATAAGTATTATAAAGAAAGTTTAGAACGAGTTTGGTGGAAATAACTAGTTTTCAATAGCTATTTTAGTTTCGGTTGTAAAAGAAACAGTTTATTAAAGATAAAGTATTACCATTCTTAAAAATCATGAACAATTACCTTATTATCTGGTTTTGGTCTTCCATAAGTTAATTTTGGGATAATAGTTCGCCGAATTGTTTTTTCCTTATATATACACCATAACCTAGAGCATACGTCTCTACACATAATAGTTTTCATGATATGTAATATAATATTAAAGTTTTTAGGTACTATGGGAAAATTATTAACGATTTGATCAAGTACATTCATCTTTTCTGACAAGCGAATCTTTTCGTTTGCAAACGTAAAAAGTTATAATAATGTATCTAAAATCAAATTAAATCGTTTAGGTAGATAAACTACGTCCTGATTATATACGTTTGGTTAGATAGTAATATTAATAGGTTTTTCATTCAACCAGTTTATAAAAGTTGTATTTAATGACTTTCGGTTAATAATATCAAGTATTAACTTAAAGATTATAAAAACGATAATTGGGTATAGATTTTCATGCAAGGTTATTTTAAGGCGTTCATACGACTAAACTAGATATATTACTTTATACTTAGAAGGTTCGTGATTTAGTTTTACTTTGGTAATGTATCTATTAAAAATATAATAAGATAAATAACATTGATAGGAATTAATGTACCACGTTTTTATATATACTTAGTCTCAAGTTGGAAAAGCATTATACCGAAGCTTTTCCTTATAATTTTATCTACCTGTAAGAATAATAACCGAAACGGGTTTGTATAATGTAGATGTAGTTTTTTATATAAATACTTCTATAAAGGGAGGAAAGACTTTTTTTCCCTGGTAAGTGGGCGTAATTTTTATAGTTCAAGTATAATATTTACGCTTTTTACGATTCTTATTTTCGATTTGTTCAACTTTACGGTTGACGGCTAGTAAGTAAGCTCTTAACTTTTTTAATAGCTTAGATAATTAGGTAAGGTATGGGATTATTAAGCATAGAAACTTAGTAGCTTCCAAGTAAGTTTCAACGTTTTCAAAGTAGTTGGAAACAAAAGATCGCGAAAGGCCTAAGTATGTTTATCATGCGTTAAAATATTGAAACCGTTTACATAGAATTCGAGTACTTTAATAGACTGAATTCCTATGTAGGATTTTTCTGAAGATAAGGAGATTCCAAGCTTGACGAATAAAGATAAAACTTGCGCTAGGTGTTTTTGATAGTCCTCCAAGTTTTCGGAAAAGATAATAATATTATCGATAAAATCTCGACAAAATGATTTATATGGTTTAAAAGTTCGATTTATAAATTTTTATACAAACATTAGTAAGTTTCTAACGTTTATTAATCTTTCTTTGTAATGTTCAAGGTCTCTAGAGCTAATGAAGGTTAATCGATTTCAGTAGTTTGAACATATAAGTAATTATAAAAAGAATTTTATTATATTAACGCTCGAAATATAAGACGATTTGCATAAGGACTCGAAAATGTTTGTTTAAAGCGGTAATAGACAGTTATCAAGGATAATTACTACGCGACCTTTTCAATATTATAAAGTTTCCTTTAAATTATAAAAACTAAGAGAACGAATAGTAATATATCGTTTATAAATTTCAGATGGCGTAAACGATATAAATTATTAGATTATCAGTTCAAAAAAAAAAAAAAACTTCGTCCCGCCGAAAGACTGAGTAGCGATTACGATTAAGTTTTTTATTTTACCTGACCTCTATGAGGAAAACCTTTATTATTTAGTTACGAAAAAATTTAATAGGCCGAAAACTATGTCAGATTTTAGGGAATTTATCATAAATCTTTGTGATTTTAAAAACTTAAAGCTTTTCCGCTATATTAATATAACCTTCGTATTTAGCTTTTAATATTAGTGCGTAATTTGGAGTTTTAATGCCGAAAAGAGCCGGAAAATCCTGAAAACGATGTTTGTCCTATTAATTGACTAGATTTGGATTTTTCGCATTTTCCATGAATTGTCGCTAAATATATTTAAATTTTTCACCAGGTCTAAAATAAACCCATAGATAACGTTGAAATATGGCGTATTAAATCAAAGGTTAATGAGAATTTCCAAAAAAGAGAGAGACTACGTTTTCTTTTCTATTTCGGTGGTATAGGAGTTTAATCGAAATTCGGCTTTTATAGGTGTGTTTTCGGAGCCGAAGTCTTTTGTTACGAAGAAAGCTATTATAGAATTCCCAATGGCCTTATAAGTGGGGTAAACAATCTTAAAAGATACATTTCCGATTTTTTATACCTACTATTACGTTTACATAAAGCCCTTCTAAGTAATGAAAAAATAGTCCGTATCTTTACACCTTAACATAATTTCAAGACGTATATACTTGGAAATGCTTGCCGTAATCGTTTGTTAATCTTTTATTTAATATTACAAAACCGTATTCATAACATTAAGGTGTTTATTAAAATTTATACCTATTTTTATCATCTACTGATATTAGTACTTATCTCATTTTGGCTTGAGAAAGGGATTTATATAACGATTAATCAGGGTACAAAGGTGGAGCATGGTAATTAGTAAAGGAAAAGTTTAAAAGATAATAATTATAGGAGTAATAGGTATTTCTTAACGCTAAGGGTTAATTTCTAAGATACGAGTGCGGCAGGGCGTTGAGAAAGGGAAAATACCTAAAACACGTAACTTATGTTAATTTATCAGCGACCGATTGGAAAAAAGACGACGAAATTGATAGTAGTTACGGCGTAAATTATTAATAACTACATGCGAGGACGTTAACTGTAATGGATAGGACGATAGTATTTACGGCTAAAACGGCGGGGAAAAGTAAGGGGGCAGCTATAATAGCTAGCAAAAACGGTAAAAGGCAACGGTCGCGGTTGCGAGCTTAGCTACGGGCGAACTAACGGCAGTGACGACGACGACAATAATAACAAAGATGAAGATAAAAAGGGTAATAAGAAGATATGCAATAATAGCTGGTAATGGTGTTAGAAAAGAAGAGGTTATAGATCGTAAAGTTAAACAGCAGGAAAAGAAATAAAAGGTTTAGTAGGGTGGAAGGTTATTGTTTTTATTCTTGCCAAAGAAAAACTGGTAACTTTTTTTCCGTTTTATCTTATTTAGACTAGTAAAAGATAGGTTTAGTTCTTTTCAGCTCTTCATTTGACAGCTACCAGTTGTTGGCACGCGTGTAAGGTGGTAACGTAATGTTGAAACAGTGTAGTATTCTGACGATGGAAGAGGAAGAAACTAAAACTAGAAGCGAAGCTCAACGAAGCTGAGCATGTAGTAGCCAGCAGGTGCCAGAGCACTTGCCTTCCTTCTTTTCCATTTATATACCCTCTAAGTAATGTACAACACTATTCCAACACTGTTGGCTTTTTAGTTTATACGTATACGCTAGTGTAATTAACTAATCCTTTCCGGGAAGCTTTAAACTGCAACCTCTTTAACTAGCTAAACACCTGTCAATTTCAATTGATTTCCTTATCAAATTACAAACATTTGTACTTAAATTAACCCCAATTTCCGTTAATTTCCCTACGGCTCCAAAGTCCGACTTTATCGACTCTTACAAAACGTTTTTCGGATTTAGGCCTATATAAACCTCCAATTTAGGCGTACCAATTAAACAAGTTGTTATATTGAGTCTCCTAGCAGTTCTTTCATTCGCTAACATATCTCTGGCCGCTGTTACATGATTTAGCCTTGCCGGGGGGCCTATTAACGTAGCTCTCTATACGTATAGTTATCCTGCTGCTGCTAATAACCCTATAGAAGGCCTTATTTAGCGATTCCTTTGTTATAGAGCTAGCAGGATTATCTTTCCTTTCAATCCACCGGAACTACTTAATCTCCCCCCTTTGTAGGCTTCATGGAGTACTATTACATCAATTATAATGCATTTTTCGCTGGTGGTTCCAAGCATCAAAAGGTATTCAAATACGCTCCTCGAGTCCGTATAAATTACCACCTGGATAGGAGAAATCTTTAACTATATGGTAATAACGTTAAAGGTTTCTTACAATGCAATACCAATATTAAAGTCTACCATTATACTTTAGACCTCTAAGTTTAATATACTTTTTATAATCCTTTTGTATTTAACAGAGGTTTAGTGGATTAGGCTGCCAACAATATTAAATTAATCCTTTTGTCTATCCTTATAAACAAGATTCATTCGGAATCTGATATGTGAAGACAAATTGGTGTTATTTACGAAGGACCCGTGCTTAAAAATAATTAGCTTGGCCCTCGATAAGTTGATTGGAACTATATTAATTCCTCGGTCTAGATTTCGCGTCTGCTACTTAATCCATCTATTTAGGCTGTAAAGGTCGTTATCTGTTAGGTTATGTGTTTGTTCAGCGATAAATATGTTGTAGGGAGCTTCCAATTACCAAAAGATGGCAATATAGCTGCCATGGATACGCTATTCCAGGTACCATCAAGCCTCAGCCACATTAATTTTTCGACTATAGCTAAATTAACACCTTATCCCTTTAGCGTAAACTAAGGCCGGTATTAATATTTAGTATACGGATTAATAATCTATTAAAGTCAAATTAGATGCCTACCGCCAATATTTTAATCGGCTTATAGTTTCAAAACTTAAAGTCTTTAATAACCTGATATTCAAATATTATGAAACCAATTGTTTTAACAAAAAAAATATCGTTAGTTTACATATTCACTAGAAAGAAGTTTTATTTTTACGTTACTAGTAGGTATGGGTCGTATATTAAAGACCTTATACATATTCGTATTTTAAAGTGTAATTAGTAGCTTAAAAACTAATAAACGTTTTCTTTACACAGTCCATATAGTAGCTTAATATATCTATTACCATCACAAAAGGGTAAATGAAACGTAGTTTTTATGTTAACTTTAATTAAACGATCTGTTATAAATCGGTTATTAATTATATATATTCGTACGTTCTATCTTAGAAATCAAACGTAAACTTACCTTTAATTTTAGCTAGCAGAGTTGTTACTCAAGCGACAACTAAACGTTTACTGATTTTCTGGATCATTGTTTATTACATAAGGATCTAGTTTTTGCCTTTATCGCGGTATTCTTGAACGATTAAATGTAATTTTTTGTACAACGGCCCCGTAATTTTACCTTTCATCTCGTAAATAAACCTCGATTATAAAATCGTAATATTCAGGTGTTAAAGGTTAATATGAACCTTCGGAACGAATTTTACAACTCCTCGAGTTAATAGGCTGTTAATTTCGACCTTATTTCTTTATTTAAAAAGTTTACCAGAGGTTATAATAATACCTTATATTCGAAGTTTCAATATTAAGTCTTCGTTTTCCTTTTCTTCTCCACTTACCAAATCATTATTGTAGATACGGCCCGGTATATATTCCTCCTCTTTAATATTACTTTCTGTGGGGGTGGTTCGCGCCGGTGGCGTTTTATCGATATATGGATTATGGGTGGAGGAGGTTCGTATTAGCTCGGTCGCTAAACATAAGGGTCTTTATCGTTAGTAACCATAATATAGGGTTTAACCTAGGTAATACGAAACGTTATAATCTTGTTAGTAGTTAATTACTACTTTAAAGTTAGCGATATTTAATGTCTTATATAGGCCCTCCTTTTTGCCCGGTTTCTTCCACACAAGGATTTCACTTTATAACGTAAAAGTAAGTTCGTTGATAATCTTTGGGTCTTTTCTAATGTTAAGTTTATTGGTAACTTGGCAGCATGTCAATTCCTCTTGTAGTTCCTTAAATATTTTACCATAGGCCACAACTCATTTTTAGGTACTTATGAATAGTAGAAATTTACTCATTAGGCGTAGGAACGCTTCAAAACCTATTAGCGTTAATACTAGGCCGTTAGGGCCTACAGTATCGTCTAATCCCTTACCGCGATTTAAAGGCGTTCCTCTGAGTCCGTAAATCTTTAAATCTCCAGTATAAAGATATTTCAAACTCGGCTAAGTAACGCGTATGCCTTTTCGACCTTCATAATAGTCCAATAGGTCTTTATTGGCACCTATTTACAATGAATTACTATTATTTCAGCGTCTTTTTCAAACTCCACCACCGTAAAGTTGGTTTCGTTATTGTAAAAGATAATGTTAGGTAAACTCGAATACTTATTAATCTATAGCATCCTTAGTGTTTCCTATGTATACTTTGCCGAAAAGGAATTGAGAAACTTAGCTTTATAAAATGAGGTTGTGGAGTCAATAACTTGGAAAACAGTTTTATTATTTAAGTGAAACGCATTAATAAAACCCTTGTAATTAAAGTCTTTACTATCCTTTAATGCAAGCTGAAATCTTCGGAAGGTTTACGTTTATATTTATTATAGTTAGGAAAGCGTTTCGATAGAGTTTAAGGAAAATTATTTCATATCTTTATACTCTGCGGATTTTAGGATTTTATATTGCCCATCGATATTCAAGTGGAAAAAACTCTTATATACTTGGCGTGTATTTCATTCCGTTAAGTTAAATACCATGGTTTTAAGACCTCAAATATAAAACAATAAGTGCCTCTACTTGAAGAAGAAAGAGAACCTTTAACCATTTTTAACCATCTTGTTAACGTTAATATTAACGTTAACGCTAAAAGTTTTTTAATCTTTTCAATAAGTAAGAAAAGGAGTAAAGGGTTTAAAACTATACAAATTGATAGATCCTATAACAGTTTAAATTACCGTTATCCTTAGTAACGATAGTTATTAGCCTAGTTCGAAGCTAGCTTTAGCCTTATCAGCATCGTAACGATTAATTTTAGTAAGTGTACCACTTTCCTTCCACAGTGTTTCATATTAAGAATACCCCCCTATTAAGTATCTTACTGCCCCTATATTTGGTATAATACTTGTGTAACGATCGCGAAGGTTAGAAGTATATAAGGGGTTGGAGGCTTAGTTAGGATAAAGATAAAGGTTTTCACTGCTTAAGCGATATGAAAAGGCGTAATCAGCTAATTAATAAACAACGTTAGGAGCTATTGTTTTATACCACTTGATTTACTTAAGTCTATCGTGGATATGACTATATACCCTCATAGATAGTATATATAGGACTAGTGGTAGTGCATTGTATTGCAGGATGCACTCCTGCAGAGTACACGATAACATGTCATACTGCAGGCTGCACTCTTGCAAGATACAAAGTGCATTATGCATAGATAGGTCAGGAATAGCTATACTAGACCGAACGGAAATTCGTGGAGCGGTTTAGAGTGGTACGCTCTGGGCGAAGGCTTATAAGCCCTAACCTATGGCGTGCAACTTTGGATGTTTTTGTTGCGTATTTTTTATTTTTTTCATTACAACTATACCAATTAAACTATCGATTTCTTTATACCTTATTTTACGTAAAATAATAAAGCTTTTATAACGTACCGTCGTGAATGAGTAGCTGATACGGTCGATTATGGATAACTTAGGAAAAGAAAGAGAAACCTAAGTAAAAAACCTATAGCGGGATATTATAACGGTCCTAACTATTAATACTTGACCATTACGACTTATCAAAACTATAATGAAATGTGAAATTACGCGGGAACACCAAGAAAGCTAAAAAGTAATAAAACTAAAAAACCCGAAATAACTTTAAAAAATCACTTTTAATACGATACCATAGACTAATTAGTGCTTTATCTACTAAAAATCCCCGTTATTTTTACTGTCAACTTATATTAACGTTTTAAACGTACCCGTGCACTTATTAAAAAGCTACCTATTACGCACTAGACTACGCAAACCAAAACCACCAAGTTTCGAAACCCTTTATTAAGACCCATCAGATTTTCGAAAATCTATATCGCTCGCTTCGACAGGAGCGGTTACATATAAAGCAACCAAACCGATCGCCTTATCAAGATCGGTTAAACACAAAACAACCAAACCGATCGTCTCAACAAGTCGATTACATACAAAGTAACCAAACCACCTACTCTATTAAGTTCGGTCATGACATATTAATCCGAACCGATCATCAAACACCGAATCATACACTACGCATACACATACTTCATTTGCCCTACCCACTTTCTCACGTTCGCCCTACATATTCTAAGTATAACACCTACAACGTTTGAGTTTTCCTAGCTACCTAGCTAGTGTAACGCTACTAAGTGTTAATAAAACTAATTTAAGACGTTCAATTAGTTTATGATTACGTTTTATTTATATATCGTTTCAAATTCAATAGTACTAACAAGCATAAGTAAACCCTATTCTGACCGATTGAATTATCTTATTAATTTTGTATTTATGAAACTACCCAAAACTTTAAATTATCCTAAACCTTGAACCACTTTAACCCATGTACAAACTACCTTGACCAAACATATAATAGCTTCACTAGTAACGGATCGGATGAAAACTAAGGAATATATAAAATACCTCTTTACATATACGTCGTTTCGTAGTAATATTTTAAAGAAATTGGACCTCAACCTATGGAACAATAAAATCGAGGTATAAGTAAAGGGTTTAAACCTTTATACATTAAATACGTATTTTATTAATATAATCTTCAACTAGTGTAGTAGCGATATAGAAGGACGCAATTTGTTCAACGATTTTAAAAGGGATTTTACGAACTAGATGCCGAATATATAGTGAATAGTCGATGGTATAATTTCAAAAATATCAATACGACCGGTAAAATTAATAGCCGTATAGTAAAAGCACTGTTTAAAGTAACGGGCTAGGGCTACAAAAAGCCATCACAAATTAAAATAAGACTTTTAACAAGGCTGAATGCCCGCCGAAAAGTGGAAATAAAACTAGAGGAATTAATGGAAAAGGATGAGGCACTGTAAAGATTATTTACAACAAAAGTCGAATACGAACCTTAGCTAAAATAAAATTTCGAATAAAACCAAATACAAAACCATTTTCCGAATACTGTAAACAACCGGCTCGACTATAGCGGGATCGGCTGAAACATAAAGGAAAACCCGCTCTAAATAAAGATGATCGGCCGAAACACAAAAAAAAACCCGCTCCAAGAAACGACGAACGGTTTTAAACGCTAATATGTATCTTACGGACTAATATCCGCGAACTACGACCCCTAACATAACCTCCTACCGTACCACTTTTCCACGGATAAAAACGACCTTACGAAGCTAACTAACTTTATCAGGCTTTGGGATAAGGATGATAATTATAACGGTAAACCGTACGACATACTTAATAATGGAATACGCGTTATACTTAACATATATAAGAAATTGGATATTAAACCATTTTAATTTTACATCATTTTACCTGGTATACTTTTCGGATAAGCTGAGTAATAGTATATATATTACTTTATATAGGCTAATATATTTACGAAGTATTATAATCGATTTAAATTCCATTTCCATGATAAAATTAATTACAAACTTTACGATAAGAACTGATCTAATACGATTTGGAAATCCGTAAAAAAACAATTGAAAAACTTTAATTAAAACCTATTGGAAATCTTTATCGCACTATTAGTTAAATTCTGAAAGTGTTAGGCAACCCTTAAATTGAAGTATAAAGGTAATAAATTATTTATTCAAAAACTAACAAAAGTTTATCGCGAAAACCTGGATTTCGACCTTACACCTTTCAAATTCAAAAAGTACCTCAAAGTCCTTTATATAAGCCTTAAAACATCGCTTAAAACCTTTCTACGCCTAAAAACGAGCATCGGATCAGTATATATGGTTAATAAAACTGAAGGCGAGGGCTAAATTGCTAAAACAAACCTCTCCGAAACCATTTAATACGTTTTGAATCGAAAATTTAAAGTTTTCCTAAGGTAGAACAAACGTTTGAAGTATAGGTATTAAAGAGGGAACTTTATCAATAAAGGATAAGAACGATTATTTAAAAATAAAAAAAAATAAAAACGTACTACAACTATAATAATACTTACGAAAAGGTATATAAAGCTCTGTAAGTTTTTCAAAGAGGTATATCGTATACGTTAAAGTCGTCTATTAATTAAACAAACTACATCATTTACAAATAAATTCGGATTGAATGATACTTTTAGGTCGATTATTCATTTAAAAATCGAATAAAAGCTAAATTTACAATATATGTAGGCGAATACCAAGGTACAGATAACGAATTGAACACTTACCTTTATGAAGATATATTCGGAAAAGACAACCTTAAATGTAATAATATTTACATATTAACCCAAAACGATTTCACCGCCTAACATATTTTCGTCGGCTTGTAAAACACCTTTTATATATATATTATAAGCGTAAACTACGTAAAAGAATACTTAACGATTACATAATGTAGTAATTTACGTTTTTAATAAATACGGAGATATAGCTTAGGCTATTGTACCTGACATTAGCATAGCCGAAATTTTAACGGCTGGAAAACGGTAATTCGATACGTTTACGGCGAAGTTTCCGAAGTTTTAGTTAAACCGAATGAAATAATACCGAAAGGTCCTATTCAATAAAGACAAATCGTTATCGCTTAAAATAGTCGTTATAAATACGTATTTTAAATGGATTGATTTTTATGTAATAAACTTGAAAACACCATTTTCGCTTTTATTAATTGGTATAAATAAGTTTGGAATTAAAGTCAGAAATAAAACTAACTAACTTATCCGCACTTTAAATAGCGTATCCGTACCGCTCCGGCTTGAGTTCGGTTATCTATAGTTTTTCTTGGAGGAACGTATAATAAGAATTATTTACCTAACTTAGCCAAAATTGCTAATTTTATACCGAAAATTCGAACACCCGACTACAAAACACCCTTTACGCCTATTCTATGCCGTAAAACATATAAATATAGGAAAGGACGTACTTAAAGTTATCGAAAAGTTTTGCCATAAATACCAATCATATTTACAAGCTCTATGACGGTTTAAATTCCACCTTTTAAACGATATAGACTTTAATTACGAAATAATTATTAATATTATGTATTTGGTAAGTCAATTAGTCTTTTATGCCATCGATGCGATAATATTATTTCAAGACGCTAAATTTATACGAATTGTTTTTATTACGAATTATTAAAATACTTTAGTTAATTACTAATTAAACATATACTTCGGGTTTTCAAATTAGATTACGAACGATTCCAATACGTCTTTTAATTTTACCAAATAACGTACGAACGCTCGGATAACCGGTAATGAGTGTAAGTAAATCCTAATAAAATCCTTATAGGTTATTAAAAATTGTAAGCGGTATTATAGACCGTTTAAGAAAGCATATATAGTATTATCGAAAAAACTAAAGGGTGTTATTTTTAAGTAATCTATACTTTAAATAAAGGTTAATACCGTTAATAACACTTTCAACCTAAATAAGCTTATACTTATTCTCTTAATTTTTAATTCCTACCCAAGAATTTATATAAATTGAATATTATTACTATTTACAGTGTGAAAGTCTAATGTTGTGGCGAAGGTGATAGCGGCGTTACGTTCCCTATAGGTTAAAAACAACATATCCAAAACGTTAGCCATAAGGAATAATTTAGTAAAGCTAAAGTTTCAGATTTATCACTATAATTCAAAGTTTTGGTTTGGAAAACGAAAAGTATATAAATTAGCTTTCAAATAATAAACGGGTTTAAATGTTATAATGTACTCGTTCATTTGCCAAACGGTATAAGTTCGTTTCGTTAGATAATAGTACGCGAATATAAAAAAAAAGGAAAGAGGAATGACCCGAGACCGCTGGACGAATAAAACTTTTAACAAAAAACCCCCAATAATAACGAATTTAAACAAAACTTAACTGTAGCCTTTCTCCTAAAATACGATTTCGGTCCGACTACTTGAAATAAAAACGGCTCGTTTATACTAACCTTACAAAAACCTCGTCACCAAAAGCACCCTTTCGGCTCGAAAACTAAAAAACGCCTTAAAAACATTATTATGGACTTCTTTATTAAACAAAAAAATGGAAAACCGCGAACTTATCTTAAAGCTTTGCCAAGAAGGTATTATTACTACCTCAAGCATCTTATTCGAACAATTTACCTAAACAGAAATTTTAGCCTTGATCAATTAAGGCGTATTTCGTTTCAAATGTTTCGATACGGCTATTTACGATACTTACAGAATTTTTCAAACTCGCCTCGTTTATGAAATTAAGGATAAAACCGGAAACCCTTAAGAAAATACCCGTTTAATCCTTAGAAAATATATCGACGAAGGTAAAAAGAATAATATAACCAAATTACCTACGTTATAACGAACTATTTATCGCCTGATATTTACATGAATTGCCTCCCTTAGCGTATCTTATAACCTGTATATAGAGTTTCGAAACATAATACAGCAATATACCTAATCTGAAAAACGGCTTAAACGTCGAATTAATACCAACATATCAAAATATTTTAAGTTATACCACCCGTCTAAAACGATCTTACGTAATATAAAACCGATTTATGGCTTAGCTACAGTCGGTATTTACTTGTATAACACTTACTAAAAGCATTATAAGAAACGATTCGGAATAATCAACTTTACCTTTAATCCGTGCTTAATAGTATCAATAACCCGTTCGAAGGGTTTTATACTGACATGCATATAAATAGACGACACTTTAACGTTATATAATACCTCATTTTCCGCATTTGAAAAAAGAAAACCTTTAAAGGCCGGCTTAAAAGCGAAATCTGAAACGGACCTAACGAAAAACCACATAATCTATTTTAATAACGTTACTATTACTTTTTAAAACGTTATTTTGGGCCTTACGTAAAAAAAATTGATAAAGTTGCCCTTATCCCTTTAAATGACGTAAAACGGGTCGACGAATACAAATGTTAATGTATAAGTAGCGCTTGGATTGCCTATATAGCATAACACAAGGCGGCATTTAACCTTTCTTTCACCGCGCAGTACCAAATCTACCCGACGAACGATATATATAAGACGTTTAACAAACGTTTTCTATAGTGAATTTACAATCCAAAACGCAGTTTATAGTTTATACCACGAAATATAAATATTATAAAACTGTTTATTTTTACTAAAGATTTCTTTGCTAATAATAAGATTACAACTTATAAATTGACTTCTTCTTAGTCCTTAGTAACGAAATACTGGCTCGAAACGGCCTTACGTTTCGTAAAAATATTATCAATTGAAACTTTACTAAGTGTAAAAGGGTTACGAAAAACGTTTTAATATCAAAAAATCATCACATAATTAAAGGTTTCGATTCGGGTATTACTATAGCAATAACAGTCCGAATAATTATTTCCAACTTTAGTTTACACCCTATCCCTTTTATCGTATACACTCACTTTTTTTCGCTTTACGAATATTGAGTTAAACTGGGTATTGCGAATAAGAAACGGCTAATAATTGACATTATGGCTTTATGCAAGTTGTACGAACGTCGTAAAATCGGAAAAACAAGGTAAATCGATAGTAAGTTTAACCTAATAAACGCAATAATCAAAGCTACCCCGAACGGAATATTGAAGATACTTATATCGACAAGTATAATGTTTATTGAGGTTATTCAAGAAGGTTTTACGACCCTAATAAACCATCAAAACGCTTTACGCTGATTTGGATCGACCTGTATTATACTATTCGCGCCGATCCCAAATTTTGACTCTATTTAACCGAAACCATCCGCGTCGATATCCGATTTTACTTTTGTTTGACCCCACCGTTTCGCACCGCTCGCGACATTCTATCACTCTTTGTTTTATACGCTTCAACCCAACAAACTACATCATTCTTTTTTTCTTTCTCTATTTAAATCTACGACATCGTACCGATACTGGAATATTACCTTTTTTATTTTATATTTCAAATTATATTTATCACCTTTTCAACTATCATTTCCTGGAGAGCCATAAAATTACTATCCCGCGTACTATACTATGGCTAGTCACGTCTGCTAGGATCGAAGAGCATTTATTCATTATTAAAGGGAGAGGGCGATGCCATTGCGTCCCTATCATCCTCCCTGTCGCTTTCTCCCTTTATATTAGCGCTACCGCCATTACCATTATCGACTTTATTAACGCTAGCGAAAATATAGCTTTACGCCTTACTAGTTATACCTTTAGGTAACGGCGTAGGGTAAGGATCTCCTTCTTTATAATGACGTACGATAATGTCGTCCAACTTACCTACGTAATATATACGTAAACCCTGTTTCCAGGCGGCGACGGCGGTTACCGTTTCTTTAAATCGCCGGTTAACACCTATTACTAATTAGCATCAGCTTATTTTAATTATTTATGAACGCAATTGTTTTTCGGAACGTTTAGAACGTTATATTTTTACTAAATGATATTTTCAAAATTCGGTTAAAACTTATAAAAAGCTGGCAAACATATAGTACGACGTTGGTTTACGGCTTTAAACCCACCTAAACGGGGGCATACGAATTACTAATTTGTTTGTAATAGTGATAACAAGCCGAGCGACCCCCGTTTTCGTAGTAATCGGCAACAAACTTACTCGCGACAGCGAACGCAACATATGACACGCAAGATATATCTTTTAACGATACGAGACTGTGGACCCATATACGTCGCTTTAATGCTTTATGCGTTAGAGAGGCTTTACGGCGTACCTTAACGATACGGAGCTCGTAACGGCGGAGGGAATCCGCCTTATACTCCTTATTTAAAATGAAGGAGGTTAATGGTTTTACAAATGGGTACACTTAAAATATACATACCTTGGCATTGTTACGTCAGGCTATATTTACGGTGTAAAAAGGCTCCTATGGGTAATAAGTCTTTTACCTATAGGGAAAGGATAAAGTTTATAACTTTAAAAACCCCCCGTTCCTTCTCCTAAAAGCTAGGGAAGGGGAAGGAAAAGGAAGGAAAAGGAGGGGTTGTAATGGCGACGGCGGAAAGGGATGAGGCGGCGGTGATGACAAGGTTTAAGGGGGTTACGGCGGTGGCAAAAGGGGATGAGGCGGCGGTGGCGGCGGGGTTGGGCGGCGTGGCGGTGGCAGGCGAAGTGGCCGCAATTAATGAGATTGTACCTGATAAGAGTGAACTGATGGTGGTGGTGGCGGCGGCGGCAGCGCACCAACGCTTTCGCACCAAACGGCGCTTTACTATCCTATTTCTACGCGTCATTTATTCGAAGGAAAGGTTAGTATATGAGTATTAGCCAAGTAACCTACCTATCAAAACGGTTTGTTTAATTAAGGGGAACAGAGATTGAATTGAAGTGGGGACTTACATCAGCTTTGACTACGCACCTTTGAAAGAAAAAAAAAAGAAGTTTTGCTTGGACCGATGGCGATATATCTTTTTATAGTGACCTAACACGTGATTACGTAATCACCACTGCGCTGCGTAATCACTCCTGTATAATCACCCCCTATAGCACCTACATAGTTACCCCTATCAAAAACCACAAAAGATGCTATTACCAACCATGTCGCCCCCATTTAGATATACTAACCAAGGTCAAACTACAATTACTACCGCGGCCAAACCTTACTAATCCCAGCCGAACTTTAATCACTACCTCGGCCAAACCTTGCTGATTCCAGCCGAATTTGCTAATTTGGATATTTTGCAATTAATACAGCAACAACACTTTCACTACGGAAACTTGCTAATTTGGACCTCTTGTAATTAATACTACAACAATACTGTCACTACAAAACCTACTGATTTGGACCTTCGCAACTACAACCAAACTATCACTACTGAACTAAAGGTACAGAGGATATAAGGAAGAAAGAAAAGATTTCCTGTGTGGATATTACTATATACCCTTATATATAGTATATATAAACCTAGTAGCAGTGCATTGTATTACAGGGTGCACTCCTGCAGAGTGCACGATAACGTATCACGCTACAGGCTGCACTATTGTAAAATGCAAAGTGCATTATGCATGGATCGGCCTGGAATGGCTATACCAGACCAAACGGCAATACGTGGAGCGGTCTAAAGTGGTACGCTCTGAGCAAGAGCTTATAAGCCCTCAACTATGGCGTGCACCTCTAGATGCTTTTTTTTTGCATCTATCATCTTTTACTACAACTATACCAATCTAACGATTACTCTTCTCTATACCTTATTTCACGTAAAAGAATAAAGGTTTTACACCTTACCGACAACTATCGTTACCGTTAATTAGCTCGTCGCCTTTAAAGTTTACGATTTAATCCAAGTGATTCTAGTTAAAAGTAGTAGGGTACTAGATATAATACATTATCCTTTTGTTATTTCGTTCAGCTAAAGGGTAGCAAATTAACTAGTAGCTATTTACTATAGATTTAATATCTTCTACCACTATTACAACAATAATTCTTATGGATAACAAGTTCGTTTAAATTTTAACCTTATTAGCACCAACTTAGCTTTTACCTCTAGTCCAAGGTGGATAAGCCAGATCTTAGGCGTTAAAGGCGTCCGTTGCCGTATTTATTGTCGACGTAATTAACTATCATAAGGTTTTTTTATCTACTTTAGGGAAATCGCAGTCTTAGGGGTATATATTAAACAAGTTTAGTATACGTGTTATTACGGTTACGAACGAGGAACATAATTGACTAAAACAGCTTTCGTAGGTGATATATAGGCTTTATAAGACGTATTCGAACTTTTTGACGCCTGTAACGGCTGTTTGTATCTGCTCGCGAAAAGTGGCTTCGCCAACGTAGGTTTTCCTCATTACTTGCTGAAATAATATTAACTTGTCAAGCATTTAATTTAACATATATATTGGTGTTCTCTACTTTTCTTCTTCGACATTATCGTAATGAAATTTATAATGACTTAGTTTATATGGTATTAGGCAAGATAATCGTCGTGCTTGAAGTAGCTCTTTATACTATCGTAGAATTCGCAGATAGTGGTTGTTCGGGTTAGGAAGGTTAGGTAGTAATCTTTGGCGTGCCCTATAAGGATTTCGGGCAATAGTAAGTAAAAAACAGAATGAGAAACCTCCATCCACTTGTAAATATTTAAAAGGGGTATTATCTTTATACTAAAGAGGTTATAGGGCTTCCCGTCATACTTTTCTGTATCGTTCCATATCTTGTCAAAGTCTGTAAGGAGATTATAATTAATATTGACTATTTCAACAGGTTTTAGGTGTAAGTCGCGATAATTATCCCAATCTTTATTGGTATTTACTAGTAGTTTAAGCTTGAAAGCCTTCTAAACACGATGTTTAGAGTAATTGCTAGTCTCCTGGCTCGAGGAGTAATTGTAATGATCACACTAAATACCCGTGAGTATATAGAAGGTGTTAGAGGGTCTATGTCATCAAGAAGGTAGCAGAGGTGCTGAGTGAACAATATCGCAACCGTGCAAGTAATGATCAAAAGCTGTGAGGCTATTCAGAATATACTGAGACTGAATACTTAGATTGACAACTGAAGAGCTATGAAGGAAATACTATCTATGTGGTGCTGACCGTATCCTTATATCCTTAATCCTTCATACGCCTTCAGTGCTGGATTATGTTGGATCGAAACATGATCTCAATGATCCTTAGTGCGTAACCCTAACCCTAAGGTTGCTGACATAAGAGATATCCCCACCTGATGTGTTGGATATCAGGTTCTTAGTGGCTTAGCTCCATACTGGCATGTTTTCTGACCCTTCGATGTTCTTGGGTCATAACAGTAATATCCTATAGTAAAACATGTTATAGGCTTACGCGTATAGGTAAACCTACCGTAAAAAATCTTTTAAAGAACTTAGCGATTATAATTAAAAGGTTAAATAGTAGTAAAGGCTTAAAGGTTTTAAGGGGCTTACCGATCCTACTTAATTAATTGGTGTAAGAAACTGATGTTAATACCTTTTACTGTGTTGGTAACCACTAGTTCGCGCGCTCTGCCTCTGCTAAGGACGTATTCCGCGTTATCACATAAAGTTGCTAAATTGCCATGTAGATTGACAGGTTTCTTATTATCAATGCGTAAAAAGACTCAACTTAACTAAAGGTAAAGGGAAGTTCCCTTAGATCGCGTATAAGGGTGTCAAGGTTTTTCAATACACTTTTCGTTAAAGCGTAGATTTTAAGAACATTCTTTAAATTGAGTTAGTTTAAATAGGGTTTTCACTAATTTGGTAAAGTCATTTTTTAATACATAAATCCCTCGTCATTTAAGTTTTGACTTTAGCTTTAACTCAATACCGTTTTTAACGTTTTTCTATATATTAATAGTTTTGTCGATAAAGACGTAGCGAAAATTTCGGAAAACGCGATCGCCGCGGTTAAGTTTTTCGCCGTCGTTCTTCTTAATAATATTGTAGCTGACGAAGTTGGCTAGGTGCCTTTCTATTTAGTATTCGTCGAAATTTTCCACCTAAAGGTCTTTATTATATTGCTTTATAAAAAAGGATTCGAGGGATTTAATCCCTTTTTAAAGTTTTCGGGGAGGTGACATTTTTAGGTTTCAGGTGGCTTAGAACTTGATGTTTTAGCGTAAAGTTGCGTAATATGACTTTTTCAATGCTACTTGGTGATTTTTGGTATTTCCGCTTAAGACAGCGAATTTGGCGATTAAATTAGCATAAGGATAGTAGAAAGAGTAAAGTAAAGGGAAAACTTGATATTAAGGTTAAGGTTGGAGGTCGATTGTTATTATTAGTAAAAGGTGAAGGTTAAAAGTTGTAGACCGTAAGACTTAGTCGTTCTTTTAGTAGTAACACCTACAGTAATACTAACTTGACCGTTTGCCAACTTATTGATTTAAGACTTTTAACGGTTAATCTTAACGCTTTTTAAAAAGCATTTTTAGTGAATATTTCTTGGTATTTTTCATAACTATACCGTCGCTACCTCTGGTCTGTCGTAGTGACTAGTAAAGCTCAAAGATCTTCTTTACTTACTGCCGTAGAAACTGATATAATAGTAAAGACCTTTCGCAAAAATCTTTCTTCTACTCTAGCTTCTATTATTAACGTAGAACATAACCGGAAAGTAGATTCTTTTTCTAATTATATTATTTGTGCTCAATCTAATAGGTACTGACCAATATTAGTAGGGCTTGACTATCAACTTGCCTTCAGACGTTCCAATGTTATCGATTCGATTGGTCGAAATAATAGTAGTATTATATGGTCAAGAGGTAGATGTATTCTTCTAGGTTTGGTAGCCCTCTAACCGGTCTGCACAGTAATTTTTATAGCCAATTACTTGGCTTGTGCCCTAGTGTGAAGTGGAGCTATACTGTATTTGACTTGCAGTCAAATACGGTAGGCCTACACAAAACAATACACTTAACTTGCAGTCAGTATAATCAACTTTACTATAAGTAAAGTTGACCTACTGCACTGCAATTACTACTATTCCAACAAACCAAGATTTACTATCCTTAAACCAATGTTTCAGCCAACAGGGAGAAAAAGAAAATTTGTAAAACTTGCTTTACGATACCATATAATTAAGTATACTAATAAATTATAAATTAATAATATTCTCGCCTTATAATGGCATCTCAATTACGCCTATTTTCAAACCAATGATACTATTCCTCATAAAGTTCTATTAGAGTTTAGGTTTGATTTATTGATTAATTACTTCATTCCCTTTATAAAAGAATTTTTAAAACGGGATGATTCATTTAAAATGGATATTGTAGTTATAAAAGTCAGAAAAAGATATAATTAAAAATCTCGACAAAATAATTTAGAAGTCGGTAATCGAATTTAACTTAAAATTAGCTAAACATATAAACATTTTTATACTCAAGCAGAACTAATTCTTTCTTTCCTGAAACTTTTGATTATTATAAATAAGGTCAAAAAATCCGCTTTCATTTTAAATTTCCCTTCAAATTTAAAGAATTTTTTTACTATTCATATCTTATACCTAACACCTATTCGGTATAATTAAACCTTGATACGAGTCGCTTTACTTTCGGCGCTTGTTAAATACTAAAGCGATAAAAATCAATAAGAAGTTAAAATAATACTAGAAAAAAAGTTTGATCATCGTCACTATATAACTTAACAGGTTTAATATCTCGTTAAATGGAAGGGATTTACAGTAAAAGATGATAAATAAGTGAGTTTTCAAAATTTGGAATATTAAAAAGGATTGATTAGGGAGTTTGAAAAGAATTTGGGAAAAAGAAGGATCTTTTTGAGAGTATTGGTTCTCACGAGTGTTGTTTCTCGTAAGTATTCCTTTTCGTAAGAAGCTGTTTCTTTGAAATATGATGGAATTCTCGTATACTTGATTTATAATAGTAACATTATGCTTTCTTTATCCCCCAGCATTTGTTGTACCTAGGTGGGGTACCATGCATTACCTGCCTCTTTTTTTATATATCTATCCTTCTTGCAAACTCTGTAGTAAATATTTAGACTTGGCTTCTTCATCCTTCAATACAATGCAAAAGAATATCACCACGACACGTTCCAAAACAAATAAGAAGTCCATTAATCTCAACTTTATCGCTTTTTTTAAAGTATTTCCAGAAATTTTCAATGATCCTTTGTATCTGAAATTTAAGAGTTAAATTTTGTCTTTTCTCCATGTTAACTCTAATAATATTCTAAATTAGGCCTGATATATATTTCTTATTCTTAACATTTTATTTTTGGTAGTTGGTCATATTATAGACATTTTGTCGGCTTATATATTATTGGTGGAGAGGGGTTATGTTAGCTCATTTGTTTAGCTTAAGGATCTTTATAGTTATCCTTATCGTTCGTCGCACTAACATAAGGTTTAACCTAAGTTGTGCAAAACGTCATAAGATTGTTAGCAGTTTCAATAATAACTTTAGGGTTGGCGATACTTGAGATTTTAAATAGTTTATCATATTTGCTTTGGTCTCATTATACGAGTACTTCAAATTATAATGGTAAAAAAATTACGTTAATCGTTGTGAGAATGTTTTTAGTATCATGGGTATTATTGAACTGGCGCTATACCAACTTTTTTCGCAATTTCTTTAGAGCCTTACTATATGCCACAGTTATTTTTAGTGTTCTTGCTAATAGCGGAGATTCACTCGTTAAACGAAGATATATTCCAAAGACCAAAACGTTACTATTGAGCCGTCGGCACCCATAATATTATCAAAGCCCTCTACTGTTATTTAAAGACGTACCTTCTGGTCTGTAAACCTTCTAATCACCAACATTAGTATATCGTATATTTTACGGGGTATTGCGTATATCTTTTCGATCTTTCTAATACTTTAATGGGTTTTGATAGGTATCTATTTACATTTTATCCTTATTATTCTCTAATTCTCCTACAATTTCGCCGCTATAAAATTAGTACTGGTATCGAAGACGACAATATTTAGTAGGCTCAAGTACTTGTTAATTCACAGTATTCTCAACGTTTCCTATGTATCATTTGCCGATAAGAATTTAACGAATTTGGCTTTATAAAAAGAGGTTATGTGGATGTTACTATATATCTCTATAGCTAGTAAGCGGACATGCTGCAGATTGCACTTTTGTAAGAGTACACGGTAACGTGCCACTCTACAAGATGCATTCCTGCAGAGTGCATGGTAGCATGCCACTGCCTATAAGTGGCATTTGCAGAGTACATAATAGCGTGCCACTGCATAGAAGTGGTATTTGCAGAGTACACGGTAGAGTGTCACTGCCCAGAAGAGAGATTAGCAAAGTATATGCTAGAGTTTCACTACCCAGGTGAGAGGTAATAAGCTCTCACCTGTGGCGTACACTCTCCGAAATGCCTCTTCTCCTTTTAATCTATCTTACTACCCCAATACAAACACCAATATTTATGGTTACTCTTCTAGTGTACCTGGTACAATAGAGACCTTACCGATTGGTTGCGAAGTTAATAATATAAAGAATATGCTTATTATTCAATTAAAATACGTTAGAGATTTCTTTGCATGAAATACTTTATTTTTCTTTAACATAAATGTAAAAATTTTGCAGGTTTAGGTATACGTTTAGTAATAGTGGTAAATGTTTTTTTTATAGTTTTTATAATGAAGTATTCCATATATTTATACTTGTGGACTTTAGGATTTTATTTATCTTGTTGACAGCTATATGATTTAAACGCTAGTATAATTAACGCATCTTTAACTTTGTTATTTTAAGCATCGTTACTTGTGTGCTTTAAAGATAGAATCAAAGGTACCCCTTCTTGGAGGTGAAAGGCAATCTCTGATCGTTTTAACTAGTTCGTCAATGTTAATCTCGACTTTAACGCCGAGGATACTTATGTTCTTCAAGTAAAAAGACATTTTTTAAAGGATTCAGGGATAAAGATTATTATCGGCCCAATGACCGTTTAAATAATTGTTGATCTCAGTAACGACAGTTGTTCGTTAGTACCAAAGTAAACTTTGTGTTTACCAACATCTAAATAATTAATCTCTATAACGGTAATGTTTTCACTTCGTAATACCAAGTATTATGATTATCCTCTTATTAAATACTTTATTTCCTCTGTATCTAGTATTATACCTTAAAACATGTGATTTACATAAAAATTGTAAATGTTAAAGATATAAAAAGAGGTAGATGCTTGATTTTTAGGGTAAAGGCAAGGGTCTTCGCCATTTAAACAGTAAAAACGGCCTTATAACTAATTATTAAGCCGTATCTGTAGCAATATTATTATATTACGTAACTTGTTTAAGGATATAACTATCGTTAACAGTGCCTTTACTTTGGTAGTTTACGATATAGTCTAAATAGTTATGATAGGAAGCAATAGAGTATTTGATATAATAAATCACCTGTTATTTATATCGTTCAGTTGGAAAGTAACGAGTTAACTAAAATTGGATTTATCATAAATTTAACACCTTTTTTCATTATCACAACGATAGGTTTTACGGTTAACAGGTTCATTTAAGTTTTACACTCGTTATTAACGATAATATAGTTGTAGATTTTGGTCCAAAGACCGTAAATCTGATATTGGGAATTAAGGTTTTTGGTATTAAAAATTAATTTAATCTATCATCGTACAATCTTTTTTATCTCAATCGCGAAAGTCATTCACTTAGGGGTATATATTATCTGAATTTGGCGTACGGATTATTACGATCATAAGTAAGGACTTTAGTTAGTTCGAAAAGCCTTTACAAGTGTCATTTTTGTGTTTAAGGCGTATTCAAACTCTTTTACTCCTATAATAGATATTTATATCTACTTGTAAAATTTGGTTACGCCAACATAGGTCTTTTTTATCATTTGCTGGTATAACCTTAACTTATGAAGTATTTAATTAAGGATATTCTTTGTAGTTTACTCCCTTTTTCTCTTGCTCTCATCGTTGTTTACCTCGTTATTACCTAATCTGTATAGCATTATATAAGGTGTATATCTAGTTTAAAATGGGTTCTTATATTATCGTAGATTTCTTGGAAAGTTTTTACTTTTATTTGAAAGGTTGGATAGTAATCCTTAGCTTACCATGTAAAATTTTGGAAAACAGTAAGTGAAACCTCAAAAAGATACCTCTCTTCACTTGTAAATGTTTTAAAAAGTTATCATTTTTATGTTAAGTAGGTTATAAGGTTTTCTATTATACTTCTTTCACCTTTTTTTCAAATTTTTGCGAAGTCTATAAAAAGTTTATAACTGTTGGAATAGTACTACATACAGTGCGGTAGGTCAAATTTACTTACAGTAAAGTTGACTACATTGCAAGTTGAGTGTATTGTTTGTAGACTTACCGCATTAGGTGTTAGTTGAATGCAGTACGCTGTACTTCACACTAAAGCACGGACCAAGTAATTGGCTATACAAATTACAGTGCAAACCGGCTAGCGGTCTGCCAAACCTAGAACAATATATCCACTACTTAACCAATACAATACTACTGTTACTTCGACAAATCAAATCGACAACGTTGAAACGATCTAAGGCCTTATTAATAATAATTAATATTAACCATTTTGACAGGTTAAGGAAAAATGTTACAATATTTTTTCTAGTCGTCGGTAGTATTTCTTGCCATTAACCTAAGCCTTAAAGCCTCCGAGTCGCAATAGTAGGATATCTGCTAGTCTCCTGACCTGAGGGATAAAATCCTATAGTCGGACTTGTGGTTGTTTCGTATATTCAATCGTAAATATTGTAAGAAGCTTCGCCTTAATAAACTTAACAATTTTAGGGAAATCCTTAACGATTTTGGTGGAAAATATGAAGATTATGAGGGATTTGACGATCGTAAAAATAATTTTGAACGATTTTATGGTTTTGCTTAATTAATCTTTTAATAGCATTAACATCAATTTTATTGACCGCGTTTACGACTGTTTCTTCATTTGATTTGTCACCGCTAAGAACGTTCTCTGCGTTGTTATATAAACGTATTGTGTTACTGAATAGATGAATAGATTTTGTATCGTCGGCGTATAAATAATTGATGTTAGCGGAAAGGTTCAATGTTTAATTTAATTGAGGATTGAAAGGTGGTTCCCATAAATGTATGTAAGAGTGTTAAGGATCCTTAGTATCCTTGCCTTTTTTTCTTGGGTTTTGAAGATTAGGATTTTAAGGGGGATCCTTACCTTAAGAGATTTCGAAAAAAGTTCTTGCCAACCCTAATATGGTCTTTTCTCTGACGTAAATCCCATGTTGAGTGGCTTTTTTCTTTAACTTGGTCTTGACTCTACGTTAAATTATATTTTACATATAAATTATTCAGTGGTTTGAAAACTTACAAAAGTTTTGAAACATGTGGGTGCCTCGACAAACATATTTTCCGAGGTTTGTATCGAGGATATATTAGCTAATATAATTGGTTAAGTGTTTCTTAATTAAAGACTCGTTAACATCTTTTATTTATAGTACTTTATTGAAGTTCTTAAAGAAGATAGATCTGAGGGTTTTAATAGTTTTCTTGTTGATAGGGTTGGTAATAGCTTTAAAGTTAGTGTTTGTGGTAGCTATCTTAATGTTTTTGACTGGTGTGGAATTTGGTGGTTTGGTGATTTGAAAGTATAGGAACTTATTGATTCAATGTAAAATCGCGCGACGTGGATTTTCTAGCGTGACTTGGCAATTCTTAATGTTTTTGCTGGGAGTAGTGATCTCAACGCATTTAATTGATGATTATAATATAAAGAAAGGAAAAATTTGATGTTAAAAGCAATGTTTGGTATAAGAAATAAGATTAAAAGTTGTTTGTTATTGGTTATAGTTAAAAGTTGTAAGCCATAAAACTTAGCTATTTTTACAGTAGTAATACCTACAGTAGTATTAACTGAGCGATTTGTTAACTTAATGATTTTTAAGAATTTAAACAAGTAATTTTAATGTTTGTTTTTAAGAAGGGGTTGATAACAAAAATTGGTGTTCTTCAATAGCGATACCATCGTCACTTTTAGATTACCGTGAAAATCGACGCAACTTAGAAGTATTTTTACTTATTGCCATAAAAATCAACGCAATTTGTAAAGGTTTCTCGCAGGAATTTTTCCTCTACTTTGGTCTTTTATAAAGTGTAACCAAAAAATAGCCTTTTCTTTTTTCTTGCCAATCTATGCTTAATCTAATAATCATTGATTAGTGTTGGTAAGACTTTAGATGTTGCAACATTGTCGATTTGAATTGGTTGAAGTAACAGTAGTATTGCATGGTTAAGTGGTAGATATCTTGTTCTAATTTTGGCAAACTGCTAGCCAGACTACATACTAATTTGTATGACTAATTGCCTGGCTCGTGTCTTAGTATGAAATGGGTGCATACTGTACTTGAACTTGCAGTAAACCTACAAAACAATACTCTCAACTTGTAGTTAGTATAGTCAACTTTACTATAAGTAAAGTTGACTTACTGTACTGCAATTACTATCATTCTGACAACTGTATTAATTGTAAGTTAATTGTAATGGAGTGCTTAATTCAATGTAGGGTACGAGCTAAGTAGTTGCCTATATAAATTAGTATACAGACCGGTTAATAGTCTGCCAAACTTAGAAGTAATACATCACTACTTTTAATGCAATACACTAGTTACATCAACTGGATATTCGAATTGATCACATTGCAACGATAAATACCTACCAATATAACTATTTAAACTTGAGAGTTAAATATAATTATTGTTATTAAATATTACTTTATAAAAATAGTAAAATTTAAACTTAGTTATAAATAAAACTGTGAAAATTGTATAAATATCTACAACTTTATTACTTCCTATTAACTAAAAGCCCATCATCGTGTTAATAGCTTAAATATCATTCAAAATAAAAGAGGATATAGTTTAATCGTTTACTATAACGTATAATGAATATTTGATAGGTATTTAAAACCGTTGTGTTCCTATTTACAACAAATACAAATATCGGCATTTAATAATATCAGCCACGATATGAAAGCCATGGCATGGCTAGAACATGGCGTGGCCCATGGCTGGCCATAGCCATACCATGAGGATTTTCCTTCATGGCCGGCCACGCCATGAGGATTTTTCTTCATAGCCATGGATCTCGTGTCGTGGCTGCACACCTTGTCGGCACTTGTTTGAGCAATGAGCACACTTACAATGTATACAATACAAACATTGTCAAGGTTGGTAGGCCTTTATCGTTGCAACGAAGTCGATTCGAATCGCAGTCGAAGTAACTGGTGTACTACATTGAAAGTGGTGGTGTGGTTTCTTCTAAGTTTGGCAGACCGCTAGCCGGTCTGCGCACTAGTTAATGTGTATGGGCCATTACCTGGCTCGTGCCCCAGTCTGAATTTCGCACTCCCTGCAATTGACTTGTAGCCAACACAGTCAACTTGACTGTACTGCAATCGACTGCTGTTCCACCAGTCAACACATAAATTCTAAGAATCCCTTTTTTCAACCGTTTCCATTACCGCCGCTGACGGCAGCATGCAAAGGCTTCAGTCATGCTCCTCTGGGTCTACGTAATAGTTTCATCAACGCCACTTGAGGCTTCGTGGTGTGCACACTTCGGTGCTACGCGGCCGGCTGGTGGGTGGCCTTGGCGGTCAACATGTCGATGCTAAGGGAAGGGCATGTATGTGGGAATAGTCCCCATACTTCGTCGAGCAGAAAACTCAGTCTCGACACCTTCATGTGCATGCATAACGCATTAGGTGCTGGGGCGAAAACAACGATGTGGTTGCTGGGCCGCAGATGTCGAGCAGGACTCGATAATCAGGCGTCCATGAATTCGTAGTGTACATAATATATGTACATGTTACAGCACAGGAAGTAAATTTGCTGTGTGGAGGAGCTGGGCGCACAGCACCATAGGGCTCTTGTATCCAAGGACAAAAACTTGTACATTTACTGCCACTTACTGTTCCCCAAGGTAGCGCCACAGGTCCCGAAACAGTTGAATAATATCAAGTATGTGTTATCTCATAAGTACAGCGGTACCTGCGTCGAAAGTTCACCCGCACCTACAGCAACACCCGGCAAAGCAACCAGCATCTTGTCCCATCAACCGCCCGCTGCCCTGACGCTCATTGCCCATAGGTTTTGCAATGGCAGGAAGGACAACGTGCGGGCCTCCGAGGAGACGAGGCATTCGGCACTGCACTTGTGCGGCAACTCGCGCCGCGCGCCTCCCTTGCGCGGCACACACGCACGCCGCATGCGAGCCACGGCGCGCTCACGCCCTGCCCCCCGCACTGCCCACGTCCTCCACCGCCCCGTCGCGGGCCCACGTCCCGCGCTCCAGGGCCTGCACCGCCCGGACCAGCGCCCCGATGCGCGCCCACGCCCGCGCCCGCTCCGCCTCCTGCCGCTGGAACGCCGCCGCCAGCGCCGCCCGCATGAACGGCGGCAGCGCGGTCGTCTGCGCGGCCCGGTAGTCGTAGACGGCGATGTCCTCCTCGAGCTTGGCCGCGGCGCGCCGGTGGCGGTGCGAGAGGACGACGGCGTCGAGGAGGAGCGAGGAAGAGGCGGGCGAGGGTGCGTGGCGCAGTTTGTGGTAGATGGAGACCCGGTCGGGGTAGGTCATCGGCTGGGAATGGCTTCCTTAGTCTGTATTTTCCTTCCCGCAAGGGAAGAAGACCTGAGACTCGCGGGGAGGAGAGGGGGGAAAACGCACAAACTTGTAGTCGCACTTGATGCTCTTCAGTATCAAGCCGGTGCCGCGCGGGCTCATCAGCTCCCTCCACGCCTTCTTCTCCCCGGGCTCGCCACCACCGTCAGGGGCCTGCACGGCAAAGTGCGTCGCCCAATTCACCCGCGCGCTCTCCGCATACCGGATGTAGGCGACGTTGTTGACGTGCTGGAAGCTGTCCTGCTCGCCCCACACGACCTGCTCTTGAAGCCGCAAGCGCCGGGGCCAGCCGCTGTCAACACGCTTTGCTTTCCCACGCACACGCACACACACACACACACAAAAGAACGCGGGCTGGGAGGGGCAAGGGATGGGCG
>JASMMZ010000010.1:3422818-3434546 GCA_038502455.1 Anisogramma anomala | reverse complement strand
GGCGGCGGCGGCGACCTGCGCGGGCGCGAGGCCGAAGATGATGCACTTGCCCAGGCGCGCGTGCAGGTCGCTGTGCCAGCGCGGTGGTGGCGGGGGCCCGTCGGTGGGGGGCGCGGAGGAGAGCGGGCGGGCGCGAAGTGCTGTGCTTCGGCTTGTTGTTGAGGACAGCACGGAGGGGCACAGTCGAGGTGGCATTTGATAGACTTGCTGGACGTAAGACGAGGGGAGGGGGTAGGCCTGGGTTTTGGGGGGTTATATCTTGTCTCAATGCGGACCATGGAGGGAAAGTAGGTTAGGCTGCAGTAACACACTATCGATAAGAGCATTGGACCATTGCATCACTGCCTCGGCCCTCTTTCGTCGGCATACCACCTTGACGTTAACCTTCACCACCATCCCATCTACTAAATCCAACCTCCGACAATGCCATCCTCGCCAATGTTCCCAAAGTGAACATGCCGGCGCCTATAAACTCAGCCCTACGGCAGGAAGTCATCGCTATCTACAAGCAACTCCTCCACCTAGGCAAAGACTACCCACAAGGCTACACCACCTACTTCCGCCCCCGGCTGCACAAGGCTTTCATGGCCAACGCGGGGCTGCGCGACGAGGAGGCGATCCGGCGCGGCATTGAGCGTGCGCGGTTTTTGCAGAAGGGTAAGCGGTTGGTTCTTTGCTCCTGATGCTCGACCCCAATGCATATCTTGCCGCGGACGGACGCTGACAGGCGTTGGTCTTGCAGAAATAGAAGCGCTGTGAGTTGTGTCCAACCTTCTCTACCTTCTTTGTTCTTCCCCCGTGGGAACGCCGCTCGATGCCCACCCACGGATGTGCCCCGGACGTGCCCCGGACGAGCAAACGTGTGGCGCCTCGCTCGTCCCGAGACAAACAATACCTTCTGCCCCCGACGGCGTGGCACAGAGACATCAATCTGCGTGCTGCCGCTCGCACATAGCATGTCATGCAAGATCCCGACGACACGCACTGGACACAGAAAACCGCAGAGGACTTGAAGTGCAAGCCGTGCGGTGCGTGGTTTGTGGGATGATGAATATATATCCAGTCTATGGGATAGGAACACTCATTCCCCACCATTTCCAGGTCTTTAGTCACACGCGTGCCAGTGCAGCTGCGGGCTCCTCTTCCATCGCTAGGCTTCCAGAGTGTGTATGCATGTAGACAGCGGTCCATCTACATCTATCTATAGAGGAGACAACAGAGAAACAAACTCAAGTGGCCAGTCAAGCGGCCCCATGTGAACAATGCCCATGCTGTCCTGAATATTCTCCAGTTGAAACCCTGCCTTGCCATACACCTTGGCCGTGGGGTATTGTTGTAATCAAAAAGCATCGTAGAGGGCTGACAAGTTTTGCAGATATTATCTGAAACGATACCGGACGCTAAGAAAGCGGTATGACGGGGCGTGAAAGTGATGCTGGCTCCGCTATGCTGGACGAATGAAGAATCCGTTCTTTTCGGCGTCGTGGCGTACTCGTCAGCACAATGGGAGCGGGAGCTTGTGGATGCGTAATCGCTACAGAGTCGAAACCGAACGAGACGTCACAGGCCTATGGCAGGCCGTTGACCTTGCGTGACCACCACGCGCCCACCTCGAGACACTCCCCACAGTTCGCCCCATCTCTTTCGACAAGCTCTTTCCGTAGCTTGCCCATCCACGCATCCCACTCGTCCTGCTTCTTGCCACTGACCTCGCGAAGCGCCGGCTCCATGCCCTCGATCATGCCAAGCACGGTCTGCAGGGCCGTCTCGCGGAGCGCCAGCTGCGCATCCCCCAGCGTCTTGCCCTTCCTCTCGGTGTCGCCGCTGTCGTGAGCTGGGGCTTTGGCGCGCCCGACCGCCTTGCCTGTGTCGATGTAGCTCTTCCCGTCCTTGGTCACCACGCCACCGACACCCTCGCGCTCCCAGCGCACCTCGGTGAGCGGGATGGCCAGCCGCTTGGACCCGTGGTTGGTAAGCAGGGGCTCTTGCAGCAGGTGGGTGGCAATAGTGGCGCAGGGCCAGGTCAGCAGCTGCCGCTGCTCGAGAACCTTGAGGACCCAACTGTTGTACTCGATCAGGAAGGTGTTCTGTGGCCCGGACAAGGGCGTGTTGTTGCCCAGCACATAGGCGCCAAGCTCAGATATTTCCTTAGCATGCTCCCCCGCGGATTTGCTATTGCCACTACTGCCATTGAAGGGTTCGTTGCCGTTGGAAGTATTCGACGAGGCGGGTTCCGTGTCGGAGGGCTTGGGTGCGGACTTGGCCGTCGGGCCTTCTGGGACGTGTGGGCGCAGCAACCGGATGGGATGATCCGAGTCCCAGATCTCGAGCACCCCGCCGGGTTTCAAACAGCGCAGATACTCGTCCATGACAGATTGGAAGGTATACGTAGCAAAGGCCAGACTCATGTCCTTGCTCATGATCAGGTCGAACTCTTCGTCGGCAAAGGGCAGGGGCAAGTGGCGCAGGTCGTGTTGAACAAAAGTCCACTGCATGTGGCTGTCTGGGGGCGATTCTGCAAAGTTGCCTGACGCTGCCGATATCGAGCCCCTGTCCCTGGGTGACACTGTAGAAGCTGCATTGCCGACATTTGGGAAGCCTGCAATACCTCCTAGCGGTGCAATGTCGATGCCTGTGAATTTGATGTTGGAGTGACCTTTCCGGGTGAAGTAGGAATGGGCCATCATGCTCCAGAAGCCATAGCCACAGCCAACATCCAACACGCTCGTCGGGGGACGTTGGGTGACGAGTGGCGAGCACACGGGCCCACCGAAGAGCTGGAAGAGGAGCAGGGTGCGCAGGGACTGGCGATGGAGCTCGTGAAGGTCGGCGGGGAGCGGGTAGGGGATGGTCGTGTCGGATAGGTAGGTACGGCCATTGCTCTTGGTGACGAATGGTTTCCGCGGACGGGCCGGCGGGATGATAGACTTGCTGGAAAGACTTGCTGAAGAGGTCTCGCCCTTTATGCAGGACGAGCTGAAGTCATTGGTAGACATGGCTGTCCGACTGCTCAAAGTCGTGGGAGTGCTCGCATTTTGGGCGGATGAGAGGTCTTCCAATCCATTCAATACCGCCTGGTGGTGATGTGTGGAGACTCCTTGTGGCCCTTGACCGCAAGTGGCGGAGTTCAAAGGCGCACTGATTTTTCTATCGCGACCCAGCTGGCGGTTGGGCCGGTGCTCTGTGGAAGAAGGAAGAGGATGCCCAGCAGAGGGGAGGGTGATAAGCTCGGAGTCGGCACAGTTTAGCTCGGAGTGGGACTGTCGTCGCTGCTGCTGCAGTGACCTGTCTGCAGGCGTTGGTTGTTGGAAAGGAAAGGAAGTAGCCGAAGAAAGGGGCCAGTTGGGTTCTACAAAAGGCTTGTTGCAGGATGCACACACCAACAAGGTGGGGCTCGAGGGCGAGGGCACAGGCGAGGGTGCTTGTCCAGAATGGTTGGAAGGTCCGAGGCGAGAAGCAGGAGGAGCAGCTGAAGAGGCAATCACACTGGAAGGGGAGGGGGAGGGGGAGGGGGGTCTGCGGCAGTGACGAGTAGAAATGAGGAGGTGCATACCAGGCGGGGCAACAGCAGGATTTGTCACAGTTGCTGAGGATGTCGGTCCCGTAGCCTGCTGCTGCTGGTGCTGCTGGTGCTGCTGCTGCTGCTGCTGCTGCTGCTGCTGCTGCTGCTGCTGCTGCTGCTGCTGCTGTGTTCGTGGAAGCTGACAGCTGCAGTAGCTGTCAGCTTGTGAAACTTGTGTGCTGAACTTTTGTGACGTTTGCGGTGGACTTGCATCATCGTGTGGTGGCAACAAGCTCTGGACACGGGATGAAGACTCCCCTCCTCTGCCTCCAGCCCCACCTAGCCCAAACTGCAGTTGGCCTCTTATTGAAATTGGCCGAGTCGCATCGCCCGGAAACGGCAGTTTACTCGCCGCAAACCCCCAAGTGAAGGCGCCCATCCTCTCTTGTTTATATTGGATCGTGCACAGCCTCTTCTCCCCACTATTCGTCGTAGATCATTGGTTGCCGCCGCAATGAATGGCATGGTCGGGTGCCCATTTCAGACCTTGTTGGTTCTGTGTGCGTTGGCGAATTGATACCCTGCTTGGTCTTTTGACTCTGTCAGTTCGATGGATCTCTTGGCGCCTTGACCGGTTGGCGACAATATGATAGCCGAGGCAGACTCCAAGCTGAAAGGACATACGGGCTGATGATGCTCGGGTGATATCTCTTGATTCCGCTCTGCTGGATCAGGATCGGGATACGATCGAGGCCTCTCGCGATCACTTGTCATTCCTCATGGCCAAGGCTTCGCCGTCGTTGATTGATACAGCCCCCGTGCGCACTGGCACCGCGGGCCTAGGGTATGTGCAAATCACAAAAGGCCGCGCTTATTCTTGCGGGCGTGGGAGCGCATCCACAATTGGGGTATCGAGGTATTCTTTCGAATATATCGCAGTCAAGGGACTGGGAGAAAGGATGGCCGTGCCTGTAAGACTGAGCTTGTCTTCAGCCGCGGGAAGCCCAACTCGTTTTATATTCGCGCGGATCACTCTGGGGCTATGCCCTCCATCCCATACGTCTCACCAATCCCTCTGCATCAATTCCAGGATCAATGTCAAGGTACTTACTTATGCAGTCTGGACGATGGTTGCACACCAGTCTGACATGCTTGTAGCTCTCCTGCTTCCCGCATTAACAAGCGTGCCTAGAAGTGCTTCTGTGTTCTTGCCCGGTCGACCTGCAGCCACCGGGACAGTAGCATGACGAGATTCCTATGGGAGCTCAAGATGCCTTTCGGCTCCAAACTCGTGGGCCGTGTCTTTGCGCCCCGGTGCGATGTTTCGACTCCGCCCGATCATCAGTCCCCGGAATTTGGATCCATCGCAATGCAAATCACTCTTCGCACCTAGCACCTTGCCGTCGATGCGTACGGACAAACACTGTCTCCTTTGCATCGACCGGGCGCCCGGACATGGCAGAGTCGCCGGGTGCGATACTTGGCTGTCGTCAAGCGAGTTTGCGCGGCTCGGTCTAGTAGCAGCCACACTGCAGTGCTTGGTAAGGCTGATGAAAATGACCGGGTTGATTGGTAACAGGTACCACACCCTACCGGTGACTTCTGACTTGCACATCCTTGACAATAGGCCAGTATTCTTGTCACCGGTCAGGAACCGGCATGCGTGGTGTGAGAAACACAGGCAAGGAAGAGAAGCCTCTTGGGAAAACCTCCTCCCACCCAAGTCATCCCCCTGATGTGTATGTAGTTGTAGTTGTAGATGCGTGCAGAGTGTAGCAACACAACCACGAGCAATCTCAGTCTCTGGACTGGACTCTCCAAGATTCGTCGCATAGAGAAGAAAAAGAAACATCCATGGGTTTCAAGATGGTCTCATTGACATGCGAGGTTCGGTGGTGGTGCGCCAAGCAGGTGCTTTCGAGGCTCGCGGTGGAAGCTACGGCCTAAGTAAGCAGGTGCTTACATAACCCTGCTTCAAGGGGTGAGCGCGCACGGACCACCTTCTGGCGGAAGCAAGTCTTGCTAGTTGCAGTGTGTAGATTATTACATTTTGATGCACACCACAAGCCCAAGGTCCATATCTTTCGCATCCAGTATCCATTGACAATTTCATGCAGTATCTTGGGTCACCGTACACATTCATTCAATGGGTGAGTCTCTACCCAGCCTTGACCTCGTCCTTGAACCAACACACTGCTGCTGCTGTTGCTGCTGCTGCAGCTGTTGTTCCCCCCATCGTCAACTCAGACAGTCCGAGTTCACCACCTCCATCCCACACCCACTTGCAACGTGCCGCAGCACCTTCACCTCGCCCCCCCTAGCTCATGGTCCCAGCTCAAATCCCCTGACCCCCCCCTCACCCCCTCCAGGGCCCGTTCCAAGCCTTCCTAAGCTCTGCAAGGACTAGATCGGCCAACTGACCTCTCTCTACACTACAGTCCGTGATTCGACTTCATACTTGTCCAGAAAACAACAAAAAAACACCCTCCTCTCCCCACCCTACGTCCTGGACGTTGCGTGCCGCCACCCATCCTGCTGGCGTTGGTCCCGTCAGCGCAAACAGCTTCTGCTCTGATTGCCTCGACGAGTCAGTCGCTCCGCTGCCACGAGCCGTTATCGCCTCGGCCACGCCCTCGACCTTGCGGCCAGCTCCCGTCACCGTCAGACCACGTCCGATCCCTTCCTCGCCGCCCCAACACTGACGCCTCGCGGTTACGCAGGCGCCATCCGTCCATTGAGACCAACACGACTCCCTTCGCTGTACGTTGGCCAGCCGAGCCCAATTGCTGTGCTGAAAACCCCATCCGCCGAGTCCCATGCGCCGGCGCCGGTCCCTGCGTTGCTCTATCAACACTTTACATGAGCTGCACAGCTACCATCACAACAAATTGCCGCCTCCCAGCTCGTTCACCGCCCCAGACCCTCCGATTTCGACTCCTGATGCTAGATGGCAGATGGTTATCGGTATCTACAGCAGCATCTAGGCACTCTGATTTACGACCAGCCCGCGCCCAAAAACCCGCTCGTCGACCAGACCCTCTTGAACACCATTCTCAGCCGCGTCTCTCCGAGCCCGCGACCCAGCTCCAAATCATCCGATCGACCCTCTCCAGCCCGTTCCGTACAAGGCATGTACAATCCTGGTCACCAGCCGGGGCCCAGTTCGCGGCTCAATGGCGGCCCCAGTGCCGGCAGTCGTCAGATGCCGCCACAGCTCTATAGCCACAACTCCCAGTCTAGCCAGTTCAACCACCCGTCACACCACCAAGCTTTCCAGCCTGACCACTCCGGCCATACGGCATCCATGGGCCATGCCTCGGGTTACTCCAGTGGAATCATTTCAAATTCGAGTCCCTATGCATCCAGTAGTAACCTCAATGGGCATTCGAGCACAACGCGAGGTGGCCAAGCACAGCAGATCACGGAGGAGTGGGCCACCCAGCTTAGGCTACACAAAGAGGCTCAAGACGCCCACAGGTCTATGACGGAAAACCACTCGGGTCACCACTTTGCTAGGCTGAAGGCGGCAGAAAATAAGGGGATTCTGCCAGCCGTACCGTCTACGACTACACAAGCTGTGGACTCGGACGATGTGACAGAAGCGAGGCGGCCTCATATGGTGGACAAGGCAGACCAGCGGCAGGAGTGGTTCTTTTTGGACATGAGTGGCCAAGGAATTCGGAACCTCGCACCGACTTTGTTCGACGACTACGCATTTCTCAAGGAGCTGTATCTTGCCTCCAACAGGATCTCACACATTCCGGCCGAATTTGGGAAACTTCGGAATTTGACCCTGCTGGAACTGTCACACAACAACATCCAATCTCTGCCCCAAGAGCTGGGCATGTGCACCTCACTGAGACGACTGTTTCTCTTCGACAACAACATCCATGACCTTCCATGCGAACTGGGCTCTCTGTTCAATCTGGAAGTTCTGGGCATTGAAGGCAACCCAATCAACTCGACGTGGAAGCAAATCCTGATGGAGCAAGGGACCAAGAGCCTCATCCGCGAATTACGAGAAGGTGCACCTAGTAAGTGATCGCGCGAGGAGGAAGCTTCCTATACTAACAGTTTGACCAAAACAGAGCCGTACGCTCCCCAATCCAGGCAACTCATGATTCTCAACGAAGACAGCTCCCCGGCTTTGGAACACGTCAAGGTGTTCACCTGGAACATCCTGCACGAGAAATACTCCACACCCATGATCTACGGCTATACGCCTACTGCGGCGCTCTCTTGGGAGCACCGGAAAGATCCCATTGTTCAAGAAATTCGGGATTGCGACGCCGATGTCGTGTGCTTACAGGAGGTGTCTCTAGACGCGATGCAACAGGTGTTGAGCCCAGAACTGGCTGTGAACGGCTACAAGGGCGTGCATTTCCCACGCGGCAAGGCGAAAACGATGTATAACAACAAGGAAGCCAACGCGGTGGACGGATGCGCGGTCTTTTACAAGGCCAAGAAATATATTCTTCTCGACAAGCAGCTCATCGAATTCAACAGCCTCGCGATCAACCGGCCGGACATGAAGAGTCACCACGACGTCTTCAATAGAGTCATGCCAAAGGACAATATTGGAATGATCTGCTTCTTCGAGAGCCGGCAGACCGGTGCTCGCATGATCGTGGCAAATGCTCATCTTGCGTGGGAACCGGAATTGGCGGACGTGAAGCTGATCCAGGCGGCCATGCTCATGGAGAACGTGGCAAAGTACGCGGAAAGGTATGCCCTTTGGGCACCATGTCAAGACAAGAAGTTCATCACGCTCGCGTCGGAAGAAGAAGAAGAGGTGGAGGCACAGCCAGAACCAGCACCATCGCAAGAGTACCGAAACAACACGGACATCCCGCTGTTCGTTTGTGGGGATTACAACTCGACTGCTGACAGCTCTGTGTTTGAGCTGCTTGCGAAAGGGCGCGTCGCACCGGACCACCCGGACTTTGGTGGTCGGCAATACGGCAGCTTTACGCGGGAAGGCGTCGAACACCCTTTCCACCTGAGGTCCTCCTACTCGCTGGGTGCCGACAACGTGATGCCCTTCACGAACTATGTGCCGACCTTCAACGGCGTGATCGACTACATCTGGTACTCGAGCAACTCGCTTGAGCTGCTCTCCGTGCTTGGTCCGCCCGACATGAAGTATCTCGAGAGGGTACCTGGCTTTCCGAACTACCACTTCCCATCTGATCACCTGCACCTCATGGCGGAGGTGGCAATCAAGGCACGGAAGGACAAGAAAGCGCTGCCAGAGTCGGAGTTCTCGTCTCGATAACACGTCCTCCCATTGCGTCGGTCGTTGGCCGGCGCATTGATCTGGAATGTGTCTTTTGGGTGCCGGACACGCGGAGGTCTGGATCTGGGACGCACATGAGAGAGATGTCGTCCATTCCGGGGTATTGGGTGTGCGTACACTGTTGCAGTATGGTGGCGGGGGTCGATCTACAAGATGCATGGGAACAGGGTCCCAGCACAAGAGGCACAGCATGGATGATGTCTCGGGGACACGGAAATGCAACACAAACCGCCTTTTCTACTAAACAATCATCACATCACGACATGTTTGGCTGCAGATCATGGAGCCCTTTGTTACCTACCGCATTATTCTCATCTTTGAAAGCGAGGATAGAAAGACATTGTGCGACGGGGCGAAGGGAAGAAGGAAAGCATGGACTGGATGACTGACGGCATGCAAGGGGTGCGTAGCGGGTCCGCTTGTAGGAATATATTCCCATGTATGGTTTTTTGCGATCACATGAAGCGGCCGTCTCGCCTTTGCAAGAGTGCTGTCTCGGTTCCGGGGTGGACGGACGACGGCGTTGGTAGAGGCGAATGGGAAAGCGGGTTGGTGGTTGGAGTACACAGATGGGAGTCGGTTGGTCTGGGCACTTGTTTGCGGTGGACACGTACCGGCGATAGATTTCAACGGTTCTTGTTGCGTTATAAGCCTTGCCGTCACAGCGAGTTAGAAGGTGTTGCGAGTTAGGCACTGCTGTATTCCGACGTCTGTAATTGCTACCCAACGTTTCCTGTGTCTTGTTGAGCAAGGCGTCCAGGTTTTCTCTCTGCTGGCGCCCGGTTGGCGAGGCGACAGCCCACCCTCTTGGCTTGGTTTTCAAGGGGGCCAGGCTTCCGTGTCCGGCGGGGGAACTGATGGCTGAGAGACACAATGGCACGGCCATGCGTGTAGGGAGAGTGGCCCTTGTCACCTGCAGCATCAACAAGCCACTTGCTATCACAGGTGCGGAAAGTAACGTGGGGGGGGGGGGGGGCTCGGGCTGGGGACCAGACACTGATGTGATGGGGGGGGAAACCAGAGGGCGCAAGCACACGCTGGTTGGTGCACACTCGCTTGTTGGCTTTGAAATGCCGGCTGGTTCGAGACGAAGTTGGTGGCGTCCGTTGCGTACGAGTAGCATTGGCATTCGCATTTTCCGACGGGAGGCTATTCCGCACACTTTTTTTTTTTCCTGTGCGTGTCCGCAGGGTCAGGAGGAGGACCCCCGATGAGCGAGCGGGTACGGCCAAGGCCAAACCACCCCCCTTCCCCCGCCGAAACCAAGGTGCTGGGACCGGGTGACGATATCTCGGCACCGGTAGGTCCTGTGCACTACTATGTCCCGTCCCCTATCATGTGGGTGGCCAGGGCAGCAAAAGCAGTAGCGTGGCGTCGCACCATGCCGGCGAGACACGCCCGTGTGTGTGTGTGTGTGTGTTTTGAGAGAGCGGTTTTGCGCTCATCCGATCCAGCGCAGGGATCAGCGCGTCCCTAGGCGTCCCTGGAGTGCTCTAGCGCGCGCGTTTAAGGTTGACGCCGTTTCAAGGGAGCCATGGACGTGGTTTTTTTCCCCGCTAGGACGGTCGCGTGCGTGCGTGCGTGCGTGCGTGCGCGCCGCCTCATCAGGTCCGCGTTCCCGCGCCGTGTGGGGCAGTGGAGTGAGCGAGTGAGCGAGTGAGGTGAGTGACAGTGAGTGACCAGTCAGTCGAGCCGCCCCCCTTTTTTTTTTTTCCCAGCTGCGGCCGTCTCCTCCGCTGCGCCGACAGGCCGTGACCGTTTCCCCCACCCCCCTCCCCACCCCAACCGCGCTGCGTACGAGACACGCCCAGCGCCCTGAACGAGTGAAGCCATCCATGGTCTTTGAACGGCGGCACGCGGCGGCGCGGCGGCTCCTCGCGAGGCCGCTGGCGACCTTCGCGGCCGGGCCGTCGACCCAACCCTCCGCGCGCCGCCAACGCGCGCCCCGCCGCCGGCGGCCCTCGGCCGCCAGCCACCACCCGAGCGATGGGGAGAGGGTGCCTTCCAGCAGCAGCAGGAGGAGGTCGTCGTCGTCGTCGTCGTCGTCGTCGTCGTCGTCGCTTTCGACGGGGGGCGGCTCGTCGATGCGCGGCCGCGAGGCGCGGCTGGGCGCGCTGCCGGTCTTGGTGATACCGCAGCGAGCATATCTGGCCTCGCTGGTGTCGCTGCTCGAGGGCGGCAACGACCCTCGCTCCGCGGCCAGCACGCCGCTCACCGACGCCGGAAGTGGCGCCTCCATGCTGGGGCCCTACGAGTACCCCCTCCACTCGACTGCCGTCTACAAGCACTCGAGATCGAGCATGCTGTTCGTTGCCTGGCCAGACCGCGTCCGCCCACCCCCCGGGGCCCTGTTGGCGTTTGAAGCGGAGACGCTGCCGCTGCTGGAACGGGACCTGCAGGCGATCAGCGCACAGCTGGGCCAGCACGGGGTCCGCCTGACGTACGAGCTTCGGATGTCCGGCTACGCGAGCGCCGGCGACGACACCGTCTTCCTGTCGCCGACGGTCTGGATTCTGCACCGCGCCTACGCGGCCGTCGGGGCCCAGGTCTCCGTGGCCGAGCTGCACGAGGCCGTGGCCGGCATGTGCCACCTCCAGGGGGGCCTCGAGATACAAGAGGGTGGCGGGCGCATCGAGCTGAGCAGCGACCGGCGCCTTGTCGGGGTGAAGCTGGACGAGAACGAGACCATCCAGCTGGCGGGCGGCAGCACGCTGTCGGTCCACGTGGAGGACTGCCGCGACGACGACTTGGTCTGCGGCGCGCTGTGCTGCGTGACCACGGAGCAGGGCCCGCGGCAGGTGCAGAGCATCTGCCGCATCGGGGGTCTGCTGAAGATCAACGGCAAGTACGTCCTCGGCGTGACGGTCGCGCACGCGATGCTCGACGGCAGCGGCATCTTCCGCGCCTCCTTCGACGACACCGACGACACC
>JASMMZ010000010.1:3412266-3422499 GCA_038502455.1 Anisogramma anomala | reverse complement strand
CGCCGCGCGCCGCAACGCGTACGTGCCGCCGCGCGCCGGCGCGCGGGCGGTCGGCATCACGGCGACGGCGTCCGCGCGCGCGGCCGCCGCGGACGAGGCGGCTGTGTACATCCTGTGCGGCGCCGGGGAGGTGGTCGAGGGGCAGCTCGTGTGGGGCACGGCGTGCTTCGTTGTGCGGGGGAGGAACTTCCGGGTGCGGAGGATTCAGACGTCGCGGATTCTAAGTGAGTAGTGGCGATATATATACACACACGCTGGCCGGCTTGTGAAGGCATACATACTGACACGAGTTCACAGGCGCTGGCGTGGCTGGCGCTTGGGTCGTCTGCGGCGAGGTCTTGTACGGTGCTATCATGGCCGTGTACGAGAAGGAGCCGTTCGCATTGATGATGACCGTCGACAGGTTGTTCGCAAGCATCATCGGGTCCGCCTTCTCGATTCGATCGGTCGAGCTTTGGGACGGAGAAGGCTCGGACCCTAGCTCGGACACGATGCAATACGAGGCCCCAGTCCACGCACGGCGCCGAGCCCAGACCGAAACTCAGCTTGATCGCAACGGTGAAGGCTCCTCCAGGAATGTCCACCAGCTCACTGGCGGTGCTGCGGCCTCCCGCTGCCAGACAGCCCCCGAAGGCACCCCTTCGCTCCACCCCCGCCCGCACACCATGGACGGGCGTGCGCAGACAGGAGAGCCATGGGCCCCGAGACCCGCCTCGGAGGCCGCGTCGAGGCCCCCTCCCTCCAGCGCGGCGGACGAGGCCATCGCCACAGAAGCACCCCCGGCCATCCCCCCGAAGGCAAAGGGGCGCCCCTTGCGCCATGCCCCGCCAGACACGGCGGCGGCGGCGAGCAGCGCACGGCAGGACCACGCCGCCGCTTCGAGAGGACCCGGGCGGGCCGCCGCGGGCCACGCGGCCGTGTCCGCGGGGGCGCCCGCCGCACACGCCACCGCCCCGGAGACGCTCGGCCGGGCGGCGGGACGAGCAGGCCGCAGAGGCAGCTTCCAGGCGGTCCTGGGCAGGTACTTCCACAGCCACCACGCACGGGCCGGCCTCGGGACGGCCAAGGCGCCGACAGCAGAGGGCCATCCTCCCATCGGCCGCGATCCTCGGCCATGGTAGAGGCTGGGAGCGGTGGCGTTGTAAGAATGGGAGAAAGAGAGAGTGCTGCTGCCTTGTTGGTCATGATATCCAGAGCGAATACGAGTGATGCGACTGTCTTGTGTTACGAATACCTATTCTCAACCAAATAGAAACAAATGTAATGTCGACGCGTTAGAAGCGGAAGTTGGAGTGGGTCGAGCGTCGAATCAGGTTTCGTCCGGGTTAGGGTTAGCTTCAGTTCTTGTGAGAAGGGTATTTCGGTGCGTTCACCGGACGCCGTTCACCGGACGCCGTTCACCGGACACGCTGCATCTTCTTCTAAACGGTCGTGTCCACCAAGAATGTGGCGTTGGACGCTGCAGCCCGCATGCTTTGTGTCAAGGCTTTGCTCCTTGCGGTCACTGCCTCCGTTCCTGCCTAGGGCTCGCCCTAACCACCGTTTGGCCGTTTGGAAACAACCGAGGATCAAATGAGGATATGAGGATGTACACATGCACCCAATGAGGCCTGGTTCGGCCGCCAACTTGGGCCAAAACCTCGTTATCTGGCCCATGACTCGTGCCTACCATCATATGATGATGTTTTTCAACGTTGCTATTGGCACGATGGTGTTGGTGAGACGTACGTTTTGGTCTAGCTGCTTAAACGCTGGAATCCTGCCACAATATCAATGCTCCAGCTCCCCCAATGCCGCCACAACCCCCATCAACACCAGCAATAACAATGTATGCTAACAAACACAAAATCCAAGCTCAGCAGGTATCGTGCGCTATCCATGATGGTAGGAATTGAGTCCTTGGCGTCTGTTTGTCTGTCTGTTCGTCTGTTTTGTACTCCCGTCACCCTGGTTGTCTCAGCCTGCGAAGCCTTGGTGGCGAACCATGAGAAAAAACCCTGGTGCATTTTGTGTTCGTTTTCGCAATCCCAAGTGACGGCCACCGTCTATGTGCATAGCCGATTTGGAGAGGAACCGTCTCCGGGGCCAGCCACAACCTCACACTTTCTGCTGTGGCGCCGTCGGCTGGCCCTCTTGCTGACCCTGCTGATGCGCCCGCCCTTCCTCGGCCTGCACATCACTACTCGTCTTCCCCAGCCGGTTGCACCACATCTCGGCACTATGGAGTGTCCCTTCCAAAACCATACTGATTTGCGACAACATGTCCAGCCCCTCTTTCGCATATACCAGGCAATCCTTGGCGCTCTTACGCAACATCCCCATCTCGCCGCCGTGCTCGGCCGACGACCCGCTCAGCTGGGAGGAGGCGGTGTCGTTTGTGCTCGCCTGCCGCAACCCACGTTGGACCCGCTGCGGCATCGAAAACACCTGGTGCTGCACGAACGCCTTCGCATTGGCGGGCAGGCCGCGCGAATACTTCAATACAATCGCAATACCCTGTTTCAGGATCCCGGGCAGCTCTTCCCGCACGGCGGTGATATGCTGGCCCATAGTAGTAGCGTTCTCGGCCTCGGTTATCTCGTCACGTGGCTCCTGGCCTATGCTGAGGAACCTGTTCTCGAACTTCTCAATGCTCTTGTAGAGCTCAGTGATGAGCTGGCTGATGCGCTCGATAAACTGCCGAAGACACGTGATGCACCACTTGAGGGCGAGGCGTGTCTTCTCCTCGCGCATGGCGACGCCAAGGCCCGAAGTGGACATGAAGAGACGCACCGGCCAGGCCGTGGGTGTGGTGGACGAGGGGCGCGACGTCGTGGTGGTGCCTTGGCTGCTTTTCTCCTTCATTCGGACCGTCGTGGCGTTCTCCGAGTACGCAGGGCTGGCCGCGTCGCCGTAGGCCGGCAGGGAGTCGACCGAGCTCATAGACACGCGACGTGGGTTCTCGTTCCTCACAAAGGCAGCCGCGGGCGGCTGCGCGGACCTCCCTCCCATATGGCGGTCGACATGCGCTGTGTCGCTGGGTGTTGAGGTGCGGCCGTTGCTGTCGACTTTCCTTCGCTTGGAGCTAGCCTCGCCGGACGCAATGTCACTTGAAGACTGTTGGCGGCCCTTGCCGCTTTGAAGGAACCATCTCACGCCACCCTCGACACCAGAACGGTGCAAGCCCGACCCGACGACACTCTCGATGTACTCCACAGGGGCCTTGATTATACCGGGTGTCCAGTTTTGGGTCGTGTTGTACGCTGAGACAGTTCCCCCTATCGGCTTTGCCAGCACAGGAACCGAAGTCATGATCAAAGATAACAGTGGCTCGGCCTCGGGTGCACATGGCGTGGCAGAGTGATGCAGGGTTGATGGAATGTTCGATGATCCGCCTGGAGGGAAAGAAGATTCCGTTAGAAAACTCTATTTGCTTCACAAGGTACCAGGGGATTGACAAAACTTACTCGCTTTGAGATCTTCGAGCGCCTCAGCGGCCATTTTCACATCCGGGTCGTCTAGGCTCACAGCAGCACTCACAGGCCGTCTCGTGTAACTGCTCATGCCGTCTTCCATTTCCGTGCCACTGCTCATGCTGTCTATATCTGTTCTCGCTAGCGACTGCCCAGGGCCACCACGGTAGTAAGGCGTCAGTGGATTACCGCTGGGCCACGGTAGTGTCGGGGGTGGAGGCAGAGGAGGTGGAGGAGGAGGTGCTGGTGGCGAATTACCACTGAGCCAGCCCCGTGGTCTTGGAGGTGGTGGCAAGTAGGGGTAGGAAGCACCGCTCCTCTCGGCCAAGGAGCTTCTGAACGCGCCAGACGAGGCTGATGATGGGTCCGTGAGAGACGCTATCGGCGGTAGGAAGTTGGCAGCGTGCTCATTCGCGTTAAGCTGCAGAGGCGGAAGCTCTGTCAACGGCGCTGGTGGGAAATTCAAAGTGGAAGGGTCATGGTCCTGATGTGATGACTTTGGCTCTTGACGGAAGTGATAGCGATGACTGATAGGATCGCCGTGGGAGGGACCGGGTTCGGGTGGCGGCGATAGGATGCGTGTCGGGTCGGAGCCACTGTGACGTTCACCAGATCGATTTTGCTGTGGCTGTTCCATTGTCGTTGGAGACCTCCCTGACTTGTGTGATGCCTCTCAACGAGAGGAATAATTCCGCCGAAGGCCTAATTCCCTAATTGGGTTCTGTACCAGATGCTTGTGGGCTCATCATCTGACAAAGCCACAGGTAAAAGACGGGTAAAAGACAGCGTGCGAGACACTGACTCGGGTTGTGCTTAGGCCTAGGAGATGGTCCAAAAGAGGGTGGGAGATGGAAGGAGTAGTTGCACAGATGGTTGATGCGGAACGCAGGCAGGTCATTCATCAGACAAGGATGGGAGGGAAGCCGGTATCTCAGGCAGGAATGGCACAGGCAGGGGCTTCCCACATGACATGTGATGAAGGAAGACCCTCGTGATTCCAGTCGGTTCGGGGACCCCAGGATTGTTGGTCAGGCATCTTTTGCGGTGTCATGTGACACATGAGAGGCGGTCTGCTTTCCTCCCTCCTTCGCTCCGTCTCCAGCGTGCAGCTTGCAGCTTGCAGCTTGCAGCTTGCAGCTTGCAGCCTGCTGTTGCACACATCACATCGGGGTCGCTCATGGAAACGGAATCGATGGGACATGCCTCTGTAGCCTTGGCCAGTGGTCTGGACACAAAAAAGCCACCTGCATCTTGACCGGCCGCCTCACTTTTCCTTGCCGACAATCGTGAGTACTCGGCGCACTCTTGACGCCGTGCCGTTGTATACAGTCCGAGAAGTAAACATGTGTGAGGGTCGGAATTGCCGGAAGGTCTGGAGGGTAGAGGAGAGTGGCTACCGAAGGGACTACCTAGTTTGTAGGTAGGTTGGAAGGCCTAGATACACAGTCCTTCCATGCTTGGATTGCCGACTCGGCTTCGCTTGCCGCAAGGGCATACGTCAGAAGCACAGACCACCTTTGCCATAGGCCGATCCAAAATACAGCAATTGGGATCCCCATTGCAGCCACTAGACAGCCCTGACTGACCCCTGGCTGCTGCTTGAGTGCTTGAGTGCTCAAAGCAAGCTGTCAAGACTCAGGAGCGGAGCATTTGGCACAATTGTGTTGTGTACCCAAAGTCATGTCTGTTGGTGGTTTCTGTCCCACCCCTGCCACTTGGGGAACGGGATGACTAAATATGTACACAGTACTATTGATTTGTGATACCTCCAGCACTAGCCCTTTTAGGCTAGTGCATTGCATTTGTCCTTTTGCTTTCTCGCCACTGTCACATGCTTCCTTGATTGTGAAATTGTGGAATCATTTGACATGTTGGGAGTATGCAGTGGCGAAGCATGTTCAGCTCGGAAAACGGGGACCAGTCATGTGAAAGACGGGTAGGTTTCAGAAACATCAAGACTTAGCAGTACAAGAACAAGTAGTAAGCATCGAGCTAGGGCGTCAAGCCAGGGTGCAGATGCAGACGGGCCCCAGCTGCAGCCACAATTATAATTCTTGCCATGATGCGTCATCCGGCAGCAGGTGCGCATTCATATCTGGGCGAGTCAGCCTTGTTGTTGGGGTTTGAGCTGAGTTGCTATAACGATCCTCCGTGAAGGAGAGGATCAACAGCTACGTGTACGCTGTTGGCGTTTATTAACCATGCAATAGTGTAACGCGGAACTGAACAGTGGACAAGTGGGGAGATGCTCACAGACTGCCATGCTTGGAGCCTTGATGGTCCGATTGGCCTCACGTCTGGACATTGGAAGATTCATGGTATGCAAATTGGCGAGCGGCAGATAGCGAACACATAAACAGGGCAAGGCGCAAGGCTCAAGGCAAAAGGCGATAGACAAAATGCGATAGGCAAAAGGCGAAATCAATGCCAATGTCATTGCTGTATACCCAACTTTGCTCACCGCGAAACTCGTCAGCAACCAGCTGTCGTGCAAATGGCAGTCAACATCGCTGATGCATCCCAGTTTCCAAAGCCTGTCACAGCATGCAAAACAAGGTCAAAAGATGATGGTGTTGTATGGTGCCTCTGACGCCGCCCAAGCAACAGTGAAAAATGCTGGACAGTTCTTAATGGCACCAATGGAAAATCCTCCTTCTCCGCATTCCACGATCGCAGAATTCACCAACGTCAACACTATCGATGGCGAACAGGATGTCCGCCATCTGGCGTGTCGCAATGTGATGGGCTGCACTGTCTTTTAGGAAGCGTGGGAGAAAGAGGGAAGAACGATGGGGTGCCACATCACAACGGAAAATTTTCTTCTATGGCGCGTTGCCCGGAGGTTCGTGCACTCAGCTTAGTCAGTGGATCAGACCCCTGACTGCGCAAGCAAAGCAATCACTTGCTAGATTCGGGCTAGATTTACTGCAACGCACCTTGTTCCTGCTCACATCGAAGGGGAAGGACATGACCGAGAGAAAAAAAAGCCGAATCTTCACTGGCCATCCTCCTATATTCTCGTGCCGTATCATCTGCGCTGAACTATCCGACCATCGTCATCAAGTCGCATGCGTAGCTTCCTATAACAGCTTATCCTTGGCCTGCTCGCCAATTGCTCCGCACCCCTCACCCACGCTTGTCGTTCGACTGCGACCAACAAGAATACACACGACTCTCGACATGGCTTCCGCACTCTTCTTTCTGGACTTGAAGGGCAAGGTCTGTCGGGCTCTGGTTGTGGCTGTGATACTTCCAGGGACCAGAGGACTGACCATCGCCTGTATCGCAGACCCTCCTTGCGCGTAATTACCGTGGAGATATCCCCATGTCTGCTGTCGACCAGTTCCCCGTCCTGCTGAGCGAAGCCGAAGAAGAGTCGTCGGCAGTACCGCCGTGCTTCTCGCACGAAGGCATCAACGTATGTTGTGTGACTGCCTCCTCTCCCATGCAAGTTCACCAAGGCGATCCTAATCACCATTTGCTCAGTACCTATACATACGGCACAACAACCTCTACCTTCTTGCCCTTACCAAACGAAACACGAACGCTGCCGAGATCCTGCTCTTCCTCCATAAGATCGTCGAAGTCTTCACCGAGTACTTCAAGGTTCTCGAGGAAGAATCAATTCGCGACAACTTCGTCATAATATACGAGCTGCTCGACGAGATGATGGACTTTGGCTACCCTCAGACCACAGAGACAAAGATCTTGCAAGAGTACATCACACAAGAGTCCCACAAGCTCGAGATACAGGCACGGCCGCCCATAGCTGTTACGAACGCCGTCTCGTGGCGGTCCGAAGGCATCCGCTACCGCAAGAACGAGGTCTTTCTCGATGTCGTCGAAAGCCTCAACCTCCTCGTGTCCGCCACCGGAAACGTGTTGCGCTCTGAGATCCTAGGCGCTGTCAAGATGAAGTGCTATCTGTCCGGAATGCCTGAGTTGCGCTTAGGACTCAACGACAAGGTCATGTTCGAGACCACCGGTCGGACGACCCGCGGAAAAGCCATCGAGATGGAGGACGTCAAGTTCCACCAATGCGTGCGCCTGGCACGCTTCGAAAACGACCGCACCATCTCTTTCATTCCTCCCGATGGCGAGTTCGAGCTCATGTCGTACCGCCTAAACACACAGGTCAAGCCTTTGATCTGGGTCGAGTGTGTGGTGGAGAGCCACTCGGGGACCCGAATCCAGTACATGCTGAAGGCAAGGGCACAGTTCAAGCGCCGCAGCACAGCCAACAACGTCGAGATTATTGTGCCGGTGCCGGAAGATGCAGACTCGCCACGATTCAGGACCAACATAGGGAGTGTGCACTACGCGCCAGAGCAGAGCGCCATCATTTGGAAGATCAAACAGTTTGGAGGGGCTAAGGAGTTCATGATGCGAGCAGAGTTGGGCCTGCCGAGTGTGCGAGGTGACGATGAGCATGGCGGCGGCATGACGGGTGGCTTTGGTGGAAGCATGGGTGGAGTAGGCGGGCCCGGCAAGGGTGCCAAGAGGCCCATCCAGGTGAAGTTTGAAATTCCCTACTTCACTACGAGTGGAATCCAGGTGCGGTACTTGAAGATCACGGAGCCAAAGGTACGTCCCTTATCTCCTCACTACTGGAAGCACCAAGTTGCTGACAGTTTCACAGCTTCAATACCCGTCTCTGCCTTGGGTACGATACATAACACAATCGGGCGATATTGCTGTGAGGCTGCCAGATGCTGTATAGAAAGGAGTGCAAGGCTGTGAAGGATGTCAATAGACAGCAGCGAGTAGGAGGACGTGCCGTGGGATAACGACGGTGGAATGGATGTCGAACAAGCCAAGAAAGGTGCCATTTAGTCAATGGCTACCTGGGCAAAGGCTCAGCCGAAAAACAATGCTACCGGATATCTCCTGTGGCGGTGAGTGAATGGATGGCCTCTCAAGTAAGACAAGGGTAATGCAGCCTAGTTGTGCAATATTCCAATGCAGCACCATACTTCGAAGACGGTGCATTTCGAACCGGTCCTAAACACTCTAGCGGACAATAGTGAAGCACCAACCTCCTTATCTCTGCTCGCAGCGAACCAGTCGTTCTTGCCCACGGAGGACAGGCGGCATGTTTCAGGCACCACGCCCCATTGCAGTCGTGTCAGGAGCACCTGTACTATACTAGTACGCACCTGGGCGAGGATCGTCCGTTTCTAGAGGCGGCCATGACGTACGGAAAGATTGCTGTGTGTGTGTGTGTGTGTGTGTATGAGAACTTTGTGGGGTTAGTCATTTATATTCTCTGTTATCCTGGCTGGACTTTGTTGTCAGCCATCGATTCCAGCTTTGATACATCTGTCTGTGTATTCCACATCGGCCCCCGAAGTAGCTGTGATGGCATCCATCACAGTAAACCCCGACGACTTCTTCAGCCCAGCGCTGCCGGAGTGCAGAGCAAGCTCGCACCCCTCGCTGCCACAGTTTATTCTCTCGTGGTGAGCCTACCGCGATACACACACCCACACGCACACACACAGGATGAACTAACAGAATCCACGCTCGAACCGCCCAGTACCCTCATGGCCTGGGTCCTCCTCTCGTACCTTCCGCAATACGCCCGCATTGTCTCGCGCCAGTCGGCCGAGGGCCTCTCGACGCTCTACATCCTGCTCGGCTCGCTCTCGGGCATCTGTGCCATTGGCAACATCCTCGTGCTCCCGACAAGCGACGTCTCGCGCCACTGCTGCCGCGACCCGGGCCTCTCGTGGTTCGCTTGTGTGAGCGGGCTGCTGGGGATTGGGCAGGTCGTGTTTGGGATTGCCTGTTTCTGGGTCGTGTGAGTCTTTTCCTCACAGCCCGTCCGTCCCCACACACAGTGCTCCGCCCACTCGCCCTCTACAAGCAACAAAGCAAGCCAGCCTCTGTCTCCCGGTGCCGCACACACACACACACACACACACCACAGATCCACTGACGGTTTGCCGCCGCGCGCGTTCGTGGGGACTGGCAGCCTCTTCATGTACGTCTTCTACGCGCGCGACGAGCGCGCGGCCGAGCTCGACGGGCACCGCGACTCGCTGGGCGGGCCGGCGCGGACGTCCCGCCGGGCGCGCCGCGCGTGGCTGGTGGTGCTGGCCGTGCTGGCGTTTGCGTTCGCGGTCATGGCGGTGTCGGCGGTCGTGGCGCGGCGCGGCGTGGCGCGCGAGAAGCAGGCGTGGGCGGACACGCTGGGCGTTGCGGTGGCGGCGCTGGCGTGCGTGCAGTGGGTGCCGCAGGCGGTCACGACGTGGAGGCTGGGCCATTTGGGGAGTTTGAGCTTGTTGAGTGTTTGCATTAGTGCGCCGGTAGGTTTCTCTAACCTCCAACCACCTCCCCTCCCCCCACCCTCTTTCCCACAACACCCTCCGTCCTGTACACGTTGTCTTTTGAGTCTTCCAACGGGAGGTACAGATGAGGGGCGAATCCAGACTGAGGGCCACAAAGTACACCTGGCTCTTCGGCCTCAACCTTGCGATGCGCGTCGGCCCGGCCGGCTGGTCCGCGTGGATCGTCTACCTGCTCGTCGGCACGATGCAGCTGATGCTGATCGCGCTGGGGCTCCATTTCAAGCTGAAGGGCGAGACGGCGCCGCACGAAGTCAAGCGGCCGGGCAGCATCGTCAACTTCCACTTCGAGGGCTGGGAGCACCCGACGTCCGGGATCGCGGACTCGGTGCTGTGCGGAGGCGGCGGCGGCGGCGGCGGCTGCGGCTGCGGCGACAGCAGGCGCAATTCGATGGCGTCGTCGCACATAACGCCAGACGAGCGCCGCCCGTTGC